>CM042017.1:94030214-94332714 GCA_023525715.1 Cichorium intybus | reverse complement strand
CAAACATATTTAACCTGCATTTCCTTGTCCCAAAGGATATGTCCACATCCCCCGTCTTACAATCCATAATAGCACCGGTTGTAGCAAAAAATGGGCGTCCCAGGATCAGCGCGGGTGCGTCCTCCAAACTCTCGTATTCCATAACGAGAAAATCCACAGGGTAGAAGAAATCGCCAACTTTCACTATCACATTTGTTAATTTGCCCATTGAAACCTTAGTTGACTGATCGGCTAATTGTAGAACTATTTTTGCAGGCTCCAACTCTTCATTCTTGTATTTGGCGTACAAGTATCCTGGTAATACGTTAACACTTGCCCCCAAATCCAGCAAGGTGTTCCTGATAATCACATCTCCCACCGTGACAGTAATCAACGGTGATCCAGGATCTTTCTCCTTTTTAGACAATGTTCCCAACAATGCCTCACTAGCTTTAACTGTCAACCTCACCATATCAGGTGTGGAACTCTTGCTTTTTCCATTTTTATCGCACATTTCCTGAAGAATTATTGTATCTTCAGGAGCGTTTTTCAACTCATCCCACAAAGGTTGATTTATTGATGGCCCAGTTGATTTGTTTGGCACTTCCTACATTTTCTTTTCCTTATTATCCTTCTTCCTTTGTTTAATGCCAGCCACCATTGGCTGCTCCTTCTCTTGGACCTCCTTATTTTGAGTTTCTTTCTCAACTTGTACTTTTTCCTCATTCTTCTCTTTCTCTTCTCCAACCTTAACTTCTTCTTCATTCTTATCTTTCCCTTCAACCTCAACTTTATCTTCATATCCTAGAAAGTCTTCTACAGTCACCTTTCTCCATTCGGCCTCAACGGCGTTCATGTGCTCCTTTCCTGCCCGTTGAGTGTGGTTCGGGTTGATTTCCGTAGAGCTCGGAAACTTACCATTGTCCCTCTTTCTTTGATCCTCAACCATCTGAGCGATCTGTCTCTCTATGTTTGCAATGGCTTTGGCATTAGCCTGGGATTGTTGCTGAGTCGTGTTGAACATTTCATACATATTTGCAGTCAAATCTTCTTGGTTTCCTGGGGCATTGTTATTATTAACTGCCCCATATTATTGTTGCTGCTGCTCCCACTTGAATTGTTGTTTGCGGGTTGGAATTGCCTGGGCTGATTGGACGACTGCCCTTGATAGTTATTCTGCCTTTGATTATTGAAATTCTGCGAACCCTGGTTGTAAGGTCTGTATTGATGTCCATTGTTGTATAGCCCCTGACCTTGACCAAAGACCTTATTTGCCTCCTGGGTCCTATGTCCTTGTCGGCTTCCTTGTTGTTGACTCTGAGGCCCGTTTTGTAAGCTAGAAATTAATCTATCAAACGTTTTGTTCAACTCGCTAATCTCTTTCTTGACCTCCTTTTTCCAATCTGCGTCTGCACCTACCGCAACAGCTGTACCCACTGGCTTCCTAGTAGAAAAATTCTCTTTTGATCCGTTACTAAGTTGTTCCAAAAATTGCCAAGCCTTATCGAGATCTTGCATCATGATGGTACCACTGGATGACACGTTGATCATTGCCTGGTTCGTTTCATTCACCTCATCGGGATCTTGCATCAGTTCCTTCAAACGATCCCAAGCCTCGTGAAACATCTCACCAGGCTTTTGCTGAAAATCTTGGATGGCTCGCCTAATCTCAGTAGTCTTACTCGCCGGGTAGAACTCTTGTAAGAACTTAGCCTTAAGCTGATCCCATGTGGTGATACTATTAGACTGAAGAGATGTAAACCAGTACTTCGCTTTGTCTTTTAAAGTGAATGGGAATAGCCTCAACCTAAAAATGTTCTTATTTGTGTTCCTAGGGGTGTTGGCATTTGCTATAGCTATGAACTCATACAAATGATTGTATGGATCGTCCTGTTTATAACCACTGAATTCTGGCAATATTCCTAAACGTTGTTGTCTAATTTCTACATGGGCTTCTACATTCTCGGGAATATAAATGGGCGATGAGTCATCATACTCCCGTGGTTGGAAGTGCGACGCAACCGATTGCCCCCTCGGTTGTGCAAAGTATAAAGGTTGAACAAAGTTACCGTCATAACGATGATTATTGTTTTACCCTTGTTGACCTTGCAGTTGCTGATGTTGTTGCTGTACTCTTTGCTGAGGTCCCCGACCTCTGTTACATTGTTGCTGTTGTGGAGGAATCCAGCCTTCATCCTCCTCGTCATACCCGTGCTCGACCTCCTGGTACTGGTATTGTTGCGGTGGAGGCTGTGGTGGTTGCACATATTAGGTTGGTTATGGTAAAGTTTGAAAAGCGGTTTGTGGTTTAAAGATGGTGGGTTGGTATGGTGGTTGCAATGGTTGTGATTGTTGCGGTTGGGAAATGGTGGTTTGCTGCCTAGGCAGTGGGGTGCCATCTCGGATCGGCGCTCCCCAAGCCATAACAGATGAAAAAGGGTTAGTGGTTTGTGGTGGTTGAAATGGTGGAACTGAAGGCGGAGTGCATGCTGGTATTGATGTGGGGGCTGAAACCGTACCACCAGTAGCACTCGTGCTACCAAAATGGAATTCTGACACTGGGGGTATAAATGGAACTCCCCCTCCTGTTACCTCACCCAAAGGTTCATTGGTAACATCCTCAATACTAACACTACCAGGACTCATCTTATCTAAACGCCTATAGGCACGGTTCTTGCGTGCGGTTTGTTCGATCTCAGAGTCAAAAAGCAAGGGTGATAACTGCCCACCCTGACGGGTACGCATGCACTAATGCAACACGCCCGTGAAAACCAAAAAAAAAAAGACTAACCAAACTCAAATCTCAAAACTAAACACTAAAAATCAGAAACTAACACCCTACAGATCGCCTACTCTTAAGCTCACAACTCCCCGGCAACGACGCCAAAATTTCACACGCCTAGGTCGTCGTGCGGTCAAAAATAAGTAAAACCTCACTCTCACTAGTACAGTGGTAGTCAGGGTTGATCCACAAGAGTTTCGTGGTCGAGGTAGGCAATAGATTACCAATTGTAGTGTCACGCTACAACTAAAGGGTCTAGTCTCTACTTTACCAAAATTGGTCCAAAAGCATAAAATCCAACAAAATCCAATTCCAAGCATAAACTTAAACTAAAATTAAAACCAAAACTTAACCTCACTTGCTTACTGAAATCAGAAATATAATTCAGAAACAGAAGCAATAAAGATCAAGCCAAAAGCATCAAACATCCAAACTCATCCAAAGCAATAAAAAAGGTAAAAAGAGAGCTAATAAACATAACCGAATGATTATCTTGCATAAAACTCAGATCCCAAACATCCAAAACAGTAACCATAAAAATCCAGAAACTTTGGCCTAATGCTAATGGTTGTCACACCCAATAACACCAAACTAAGCTACTAAAACTACTAAACTATATGAAATTTAAACGAAGAAACATAATTACCACGAATGGTGACTAAAAACTGAATATTGGAGTCAAAGAAGCCTTGTATCCACCTTGTGGGTCATTCCTTTACTACTGATTTCGACATAGAAGCCTTTATTTATAGTTGTGGAAAATAAAGGGCCGCGTCGCGCGTATATAGAATCCGCGGCGCGCGTATGGGTTTATCCCCGTTTGTTCGGCATTTGAATTTTTCTCACCGCCTAATCGTTGACTCAGCGCGGCGCGCCCTCTTGCTTCCGCGGGGCAAGTGTGAATTCGACTCTTTTTGTCCTTATCTCCAACCTTCTTTCATTTTGTACGCATTTAGCCCCTGTTTACATCTTTTCTTTCCAAACTAGCACTGACACAAAAAGTGAGACTACCATAGCATATATGATATAAAATCACCAAGAATAGGGCTCAACAACGACTAAAATACTTGATATTACTAGGCGTTGTCAATTATCTATCTTTCATTTATCAATGGCTTTTATAGTGAGACACTATTCATGACCTAAGTAGAAATACTTAGAACCCAAATTACTATAACTAATAATCATCGGAGCGAGATATATATGTATAGATTTATACGGGTTGACACCCCCACCTATGGTTGCTAGCTACAACCTCGACAACCAATCGATGTAGGTGATACTTATCTTTTTCATTGCTACGATCTATGAAGCGTTGTAGGGGGTACATTCTAGTCCGATAGCTCGGTTATAGGACTCACTATAAACATTGATGGTTTCTTAGAAACTCACACATTAGTAAGCCCTTCAGAAGATGGAAGTGTTCATGGACTTTAGGCAACCTAGTTTACAAGTTTTTGTTATATCTGCCTAACTGTTAAGGCATTTCATGTACTTTACTATTATTACCTGTAAGAACCATGTGTTCATACTTCAAGATGAAATGTAACTATCCTTTTGTTTATCATAGTACTTATACTATATACTCAATTGCTTGTGATGCATGAACTAAGTCTCATAGCCCGACATATTCCGCCGCCTCGGCAGGGGGTGTGACAGAATGGTGTCAGAGCTAAATTGCCTATAGAGAACTCGTATCCTCGAAAGAGGAATACAACTATAGCATCTGGCTTCGAATAAAAGTATTATTATTAATTACACTACTTCTAGACTACTTACGGGAGAGGTGTCTAGTTTGAACTATCGATTGGGTTGCTGGATTCAGAACATCTTTAATGCTAAAATGGTCCTGCCTACCGGTACTTCTCATCTGGCCGATCCTTATTTGATAGTCTTGAGGTACAAAACAAAAACTAATAATACTATAAACCTCACCAACAAAATATATAAGAGTTATATATATACTCTGACCCATGATGAGAACACTTAATAATATTCTAACATATCGTCAACTAAAACTACAAACCCAACCCTTTAGGTCAAATACCTCGACGAAGATAGTACCGTACATAAGACATAACATAAATAAACATGGAATGCGCGCCTACTTTATTTATGGTCGGGCCAGTGAACAACCAACTTTGATCAAGGTGATTGACAGACTATAATGGTTGAGAGTTTTAGAGATTGAAGAATGTTCTCAAGATTCTCTATAGATACATAGTACCTTAGAAACTCTATACTGTTTTACAATCCTTGTACAATTAAAAACTCATTACTAACACACTTAAAATTTCCTAAATCTTTAATGTAGGATGGCTAGGGTTCCCGACGATCAACCAGTAGATGGATATTATGTATCCCGATAGAGCCCTGATACCATTAGCAGGAGACCCATATTTTCCAGGAGACGTTCCGATGGCCCCAATTGACCTCTTAGATGAGGAAGATCCTTCAGAAGACGAAGAGGAAAACGACCTAGAGGAGGTCGAAGAGACTGATGATGAGGGCATATTAGAGGATGCCCAAAGGGACAATGATCCAATAAAGGATGAGGAGAGCCTCACTGATGAGGAGATTGCACCATCCTCTTCGCTTAGGCCATGTTATCAGCCTTTCCGCTCTCATGACAAGAGTCCCCTATTGATGAGGACACCGAGGAAGAGTGTCATTCTGATGTCTCGCTTGGACACTTTCACTTTTGTTTCCCGACCCATTTGTGGTCAAAAAAGGAAACCGACATTGTCCCATGAGCCAACTTGTCTCGCTGATTTACTTATCCAAAGGAGGAATACCGGCGATCCTCTGCAATTTGAGACAGGCGAGTCTTCTCAGGTTTCGCCGCATGACGGCCCGATGACTCTAGGCGACAAATCATTAGCCGACAGAGTCCAGTCTTTGGAGGAGCTCCTTAGAGCTACAGGCACTACCTCCAGGGCGATTGAGCAGTGAGTCGAAAGACTCGAAGAGGAGGAGAAGGATGACACTGAAGCCATCAAGACCTTCTACCATCGCATGGGTGCAAGTCGCACCGCGACAAACACGTTGGGTGCGGGCCCTAAAGTACCTGACTCAGATTGCAGAGAGTCGACTAGATGCAGCCGAGAACCGAGCGGTCGTTGATGAGCAAAGGCAACGCCAACTCCAGGAGCAGTTCGATGAGCTGGTCCGTTATTTGGTTACTCGTTTAGAATAGTAGAATTTCATCTAGGGTGGCTTGTGCCCTAGGGTAGGGTTAGGAATTTTGTGAAATAGCTGTTTTATTGCAAGTGTTTTTCACTGTCTAGTAAGCAAACGTTCTTTTGTAAAGCTTTTCCATTTCGAACCTTACACGGTTGGTATTTTTGTAACCATTATAACCGAAAGCAAGCAGTTTCAATCTATGAAAAACTATTTTCAGTATTTGTTAAATATTGGAACTCCTTATCTATATTATGTGTAAAACATTATCATTACTCAAAACATCAATTGATACTATCACTCTATAATTTGGAAATCTGTAGGATTTCGGGAACAAATTACATTGATACACTATCATAAGATACAACTCATACATCTCGTTTAGAACTAAATAGTGTAAAACGACTTAACATTTCTATTCTAAACATATTAGGACAATGCCTCCATGAAGGAGTCCGCGAGTCCATCAAACACCAACTCCCTGAGTAAATGCAAGAGTAGTACCACCGGTAAACCCAAATACTGGAAAAACTCCAACTGGACCCACTATAACCCATTCCAAATTGATTCCACCCAAGTGCAGACCTTGATGGCACAAGGGATTGCCATAGCCTTAGCTGCATATGAGGCTAGCCAGAACGAATCTTCTAGGAACAGTGGAAATGGTGGCGGTATTCCGGTTGCTAATCTAAACAATTCCAGACCCTGTTCGTATAAGGATTTCATGGCCTGCAAGCCACGAAACTTCTTCGGCATCGAAGGAGTTGTCGGTCTATCCCGCTGGATAGAAAAGATGGAGGCCGTGTTTTGCATCAACTCTTGTCCTGATGACTGCCAAGTCAAATATGCTACTTGTACGCTGATGGATTCCGCCCTGACGTGGTGGGATGATCATGCCAAGTCCATGGGAATCGACACAGCATATGACATGAGCTAGGCATCTTTCAAACGGATAATGATCGAAGAATATTGCCCCCAACAAGAAATCCAGACTCTAGAACAAGAGCCCTGGAATCTTACCATGAAGGGATCGGAGGTGACAGCCTACACCTCCCTATTTAACGACCTTGCAAACCTTTCTCCGGGGATGGTAAACCCAGAATATAAGAAAATGGTAAGGTACATTTGGGGATTAGCTCCACCTGTTCAAGGTTTGGTTACTGCATATAGTAATACCACCTTTGATAGTGCTAAGCAATTGGCGTATCAATTGATTGAACAATGTATCCGTCAGGGTACCATGACCCAACAAATGGAGAAGAACCAGACTGGGAGTATGAAGCGGAAGTTCCATGGGAAGTCAAAAGGAAACTCCAAGCATCACAAACCCAAGTTAGAACCTGTGACTGTTTATGCCGCAATCACAAACACTCCCACCTCTTCCAAGCCTTACTCTGGAAAACTACCGCATTATACCAAGTGCAATTTCCACCATGTCGGAAATTGCATATTCTGCGACAACTGTAACTTGAAAGGTCATACCTCCAATTTCTGTAGAAAGGCCCCAACCACTACAACCACAACCCCTGCTACAGGAGGAAGCCGCAACTGCTACCAATGCAAACAACTAGGACATTTTAAGAGGGACTGCCCGAAACTGAAGAATAAGGGAAGCACATTCGTTATTGGAACTGGAGATGCTTGCCAGGAACCAACTATGGTTACTGGTACATTTCCTATTAACAATATTTATGCTTCCATATTATTTGATACTAGTGCCGATAAAAGCTTTATTTGTCATACATTTAGAAGTATGATAACCCATAAAGCATGCAAACTTAACAAAGCTTACACGGTAGAAGTAGAAAACGGCCAAATAGAACGCACTTTAGAAATAGTCACCAATTGCCTTCTCACCTTGAATAACCACGTCTTTCACATTGACCTAATGCCTATAACCATTAGATAGTTTTGATGTCATTATCGGAATGGATTGGTTATCGTCCCATAGAGCAGATGTGTTATGTTACGCAAAGGCCATTCGACTACCCCTACCCAACAACGAAGCCCTTGTGATTTACAGAGATAAACCAGGAAAGGATCTAAGGGTCATCTCATGCATGAAGGCAAGAAAGTATTTGCAGAAGAGATGCTTTGCTTTCTTGGCCCACGTGGTGAATGTGACAAGAAAGAATAAGGAAATAAAAGACATTCCGCTAGTGTGCGACTACCCGGACGTATTTCCAGAAGATCTGCCTGGAGTATTTCTAGTCAGACAGGTCGAGATCTGAATCGACCTAATCCCGGGTGCAGCACCAGTGGCAAGATCTCCTTAACGTCTAGCTCTATCGGAAATTCATGAACTCTCTAGTCAACTCCAAGAACTTCTTGACAAAGGCTTTATCTGACCAAGTTTCTCACCTTGGGGAGCTCCAATATTGTTTGTCAAAAAGAAGGATGGATCGTTCAGGATGTGCATCGACTTTCAAGAGATGAACAAACTCACCATCAAGAACCGATATCCCCTCCCAAGGATCGATGACCTGTTCGATCAACTACAAGGATCCTGCTTCTACTCAAAGATTGACCTGAGGTCCGGCTATCATCAACTCAGAGTTTTAGAAGCAGACATCCCAAAGACAGCATTCAGGACTCGGTAGGGTCACTACAAGTTCCTGGTTATGCCCTTCGGACTGGCCAACGCACCAGCCGTATTCATGGACCTTATGAATCGGGTGTGGAAACCTTATTTGGATAAATTTGTGATCGTGTTTATCGATGACATATTAATATACTCACGAACCAAAGATGAACATGGCCAACACTTGCAATTAATCCTGGAACTATTAAGGAAGGAGAAACTTTATGCAAGGTTCTCTAAATGTGAGTTCTGTATTAATGAAGTGCGTTTCCTTGACCACGTTGTAAGTAGTAAAGGGATTCATGTCGATCCCTCGAAGATCGAAGCAATTAAGGATTGGAAGGCACCAACAACGCCAACCGAAGTATGACAATTCCTAAGGCTTGGAGGTCATTACCGAAGGTTCATCGAGAACTTTTCCAAAATAGCCAAGCCTCTCACCGCTCTAACCCAGAAAGACAAGAAATTCGATTGAGAAGACAGATACGAGTCTGCCTTTCAAAAATTGAAGCAATTGTTGTGTAGTGAACCAATTTTGTCTCTTCTAGAAGGAACATAAGACTTTGTTGTATTCTGTGACACTTCTCACCAAGGGTTAGGATGCGTATTAATGCAAAGAAATAAAGTCATTGCATAGGATCCAGACAACTTAAGCCAAACAAGACCAACTACACTACCCATGACTTAGAATTAGGAGCTGTAGTATTTTCCTTAAAAATTTAGAGGCACTACCTATACGAAACAAAGTGTATCGTGTTCACCGACCACAAAAGCCTACAACACATCTTTGATAAGAAGGAACTCAATAGGAGACAACGGAGGTGGGTCGAATTTCTAAATGACTACGAATGAGAAACTCGTTATCATCCAGGTAAAGCGAATGTTGTAGCAGACGCTCTAAGCAGGAAAGAACGAGCAAAGCCACTTCGTGTCAAGGCTTTAACCCTAACAATCCACTCCAATCTCACCATCCAAATTCAAGACGCTCAGGTGGAAGCTCTCAAACCAAAAAATATCGTGGAAGAGAACCTGTGAGGAATGGACAAACAGTTCAACCTCAAGGAAGACAGAACACGATATTTCAAGAACCGAATTTAGACTCCTAAGTTTAGTGAATTCAGGGATCTAGTTTTAAATGAAGCTCATAAGTCGAGATATTCAATATATCCCGGTTCAGACAAGATGTATCTCGATCTTAAGAAACTTTATTGGTGGCCCAACATGAAGGCAGAGATTGCCGCCTATGTCAATAAATGCTTGACTTACTCCAAAGTCAAAACAGAGTACCAGAAACCATCTGACGTACTCCAATAACCGTCAATCCAGGAATGGAAATGGGAATGGATAGCCATGGATTTCATAACAAAGTTGCCAAGAGCTTCAAGTGGTTATGACACCATTTGTGTAGTGATTGACCATTTAACCAAACCCGCTCATTTTCTAGCCATCAAAGAAACTGACAAAATGGAGAAACTCACCAGGACCTATCTCAAGGAAATTGTCAGACTGCACGGAGTACCAATATCTATTATCTCGGACCGAGATAGCAGATTCACTTCCATATTTTAGCAGTCATTGCAAAGGTCCCTAGGGACCATGCTAGACATGAGTACTACATATCATCCGCAAACAAATGGACAAAGTGAAAGGACGATACAAACTCTGGAAGACATTCTTCGCGCTTGTGTTATAGACTTCGGTAATGCATGGGGTACTCATCTACCGCTAGTTGAGTTTTCATACAACAATAATTATCACACTAGCATAAAGGCTGCTCCATTAGAGGCTCTGTACGAATGCAAATGCCATTCTCCGATATGCTGGGTAGAAGTTGGAGATACTCAAATTATTGGCCTCGAGATCATTCATGAAACAACAGAAAAGGTTGTTCAGATAAGGGAACGATTAAAAGCTGCACGTAGTCGTCAGAAAAGCTATGCTGACGTAAGACGTAAACCCTTAGAGTTCAAAGTAAGAGACCGTGTCCTACTAAAGGTCACACCATGGAAAGGTGTCATTAGATTTGGAAAACGAGGTAAGCTAAATCCCCAATACATCAGACCCTTTGAAATTCTCGAAAAGATTGGTCCGGTGGCCTACAAACTCAAGTTACCTAAAGAACTCAGCAAAGTTCACGATACCTTCTACGTGTGTAATATCAAGAAGTGCCTCTCTACGAGAGCCTTGTAATACCTCTCGATGAGATCCATGTCAACACTAAACTTCACTTTATGAAGGAACCGGTGGAGATCATGGATCGAGAAATCAAAAGCCTCAAACAAAGCCGTATACCTATAGTAAAAGTCCGATGGAACTCTCGTACACAGCCGGAGTTTACTTGGGAACGGGAAGATCAGATGAAGCAGAAGTACCCACAATTGTTCAAAGGTTCTCCATCCACTAGTGGAACAAAATAATTTCACGACGAAATTTCCTTTAACGAGGAGGTAATGTGACATCCCGAAAATTTAGGTCTAGAACTGTAAACAGTCAATTCACCACAAACCCCTTTGTAACCTGACCTTTTGAGCTTTAATGCATACTTTGGAAAATATATGGTTTCATTACAAATAAAATAAGATACGAGATGAAATCTTACTTCCTATAATGGAAAATCTCAAGCACAAACTAAAAGCCTAGTTAATACGTCTGAAACACTGAAAATAAGTATTAAGCGTTCATGAACAAAAACAAACACTCTAACCTCGTAGTATATGTTTCCCTGATTCCGGAAGTATAAAAAACGTTTAAAACGGAGCTCGTATGCAAAAGATACGAGTATTATAAGAAAACAAGCCAATGTAACATTGATTTTCTTGAATTACATAAACCGTTTAGATCCGTTGAACACTTGCACACCTCAGATGGAAATTCCAAGAACTTTTTTGGACTCAGGCTATGGTCTATTATTTGATTCCATACTCGAAATATTTTTAGTAAAAATATTTATAAAAGTCGAAAAATTGCACGTTCTGGATAAACGAACGCAAATATTTAAACGCGATTTCTCGGAGTTCTACAAGTCGAAAAATTAATCCATTTGGGTTTCTGGAATCGGTGCACTCGACTCGATAATTTTCCGCTCTCAAAAAAAGATTAGACGTCGGGATCTCGGCACACGAATTTAGGAAAATTGGAAGACTATTATGACATCACTATTGTGACATTACTATTATGACATCACATAAAAGTTTCCACCTCCTCCATGAGACTATAAATAAGAGGCTCCACCACCCATTTTTCTTTACTAATTCACCAAAGCTTCTAACTTTTTCTTCATCTCTCCATTTGCTCTCTTTTTTGGCCAAGAACACCACCACCACCAGCCACCACTCCACCACTCCACCACCGTCACACCATCACTTTGACGCTCAAGACCTTGTGGTTTTGTGGCGTTAGTTCAAGTCCAAACCCTAGTCGAAGCTCGTTCGTGTTATTTTGAGGTGCTTCTTAAACACGATTATCTCGAATCTAAACCGAATTCACACTTCAAAAGTGAGTGTTACGGCCCATTTTTCTATGCTTATGTATATTTTGGGAGAGAATACATGTGCAAAATATTAGTTTGTTGATGATAAATACTTACCGATTTCATATCTAGTTTTATAAATGTTATTATTGTTAGATTAGGTGTCTAAGCCATGACTATAATTTAGGAATATACTTGAATTGATAGCAGCACAGTCCTTTTGGGTTGCCCTCAAAGCTGGCAATTTGACAGAATAACTTTTAGAGAGAGTGATTGATTTATTATCTGATCAATAAATAAATATAAATAATTTGTTAATATATTATGAGGATTATATTAATTAGAAATAGTATTATTTAATTAATAATTAATCAGAAATTAATTGGAATTAATTTTGGGATTAATTGGATTAATTAAAAGTGCAGGGGCTGAATTGTAATTGTTCAATAGTTGAGCAATAGATAATTATAGTGTATATATATATATATATATATATATATATATATATATATATATATATATATATATATATATATATATATATATATATATATATATATATATAATTGAACGAAACTTTAAGGATATTTATCCTTATAATTTTCGAATTATATATATAGATAAATAAGGGTTTGAATTTAAAGGTAAAAGGTTTATCCGGTTTGAATTCGAATAAGGCTTATCTGTAAGGCTTATCTGCTAAACCCTTGAGGCTATAAATAGGGAGCCCTAGTACCCTAAGAGCCACGAAATTTTAAGGGTTTTTCTCCCTCTCTCTAGTTTTTCTTGTTGCTAGCTTTGAGTGTGAACCATTAGAGGCACGACGCTTGTGGTGCTCGCTTCCAAAAGATCAACAAAGGTTAGTAATTTCTTTTGATTCTTTTAGTAATTTTTCGATTGGCCTTAGGTATTTACTTATATGTTTAAATAGTGAAAACATAGATCCAATTAGGTTGCATGAGAACTTAGGGTTTAAGTTTAGTTGATTTGCATAAAACCTATCAGTGGTATCAGAGCATTTGGTTGTTTTCTGTTTGAATTGCTATAATAGTTATACCTTGATTTTAGGATTTATAGAAACTAAACCCTAGATAGGCCTAAATCGATTTTGGGATTAGGGTTTTCGAAACCCTATCCCCTCCCCACCTTATTTTCGAAATTATTAGGGTTTTAGAAGCTTTTTCTATTTTTGGTAACTGTGATTATTTAATAACTGGATAACCTTAATCCCTTATGTGTTTTTCAAAATTAGTGGGTTAAAGGATGGGATTAAAAATTTGAATAATTTGTTGATCGCTAGCTGATTTAATTTATTTATTAATTGTTAATTAAATGATAAATATTAAATCAATTAATGTTTAAATTTAAATTTAAATTAAAAGTTTAATTGCGAAAAAATTTAAATAGATAAACCAAAATATTTTAAAAAGTTTAAAATACATCTTATATATATTATTATTAAAAGTTAATATTTATATGTATAAGAACCAGTCAGTCAAATCGCTGTTATGCCTCATTCACGAAGTTAATCTATAAGGGGGGTATAAGGAAACTGCATATAAAATGGCGGTTGAATGGGTGTCCACTCTCACCCACCGCTCCCTTGATTATTAGAGGGTCGTTAGCAGAACGGATTTGATAGGACGAACTTAATCTCAGTAAAAGTATAATGTTATTAATCAAAGTACTAGAACTTATTTTAACAAATTCCCAAATCTGGTTACTTTAGGAAAAATGTGAAAGATATGCTAATCCATGAAATTGAACATTACACTTTATGAGACATTAGTGGAGCGTGTGTGGTTAACCGACACACTAATAGGGGCTCAGAAAGAGTGGCAATGGGTTTCTCATGAATTATCATTGTTGATGGAGCGTGTGTGGTTAACCGAGACATCAATTTGAGATGATAAATGGCATTGAGGTTACCAAGCACATTTGCATGGTTATTCACATCTTGTTTGTGATCCTCGGCATCCCAGTCACAAATGGAAGAGCATAGTCCGAGATTAAACATGCCATTGAACAATTCAATGAATCTCACAAATCTAGGAATTTCATAAGACTTAAATTGATAAATGTATATCTACCTTAATGACCATTATGGTGTGATTACGACATCCCTCTTAACAGCATAGTTGGGAGATTTTGGATCCTAGCCTTGTTACATAATAAATTGGGTAATTATTTAATATGATTAATTAAACTAATAAATTCTGATTTTATAGATGTCTGAATCTAGTACCGATTCTCCTCCTTCTCCTCCATAACCCATTTCTGAGAGCTTCAGAAAGTACCTATTAAAAATGGAAAGTCTATGGAAAGGCTGACTGGCCTTAACTATGTGGTATGGCTTCGCAAATAGAGAATGGTTCTTAGTTTTGCTGGCAAACCATATCTGATTGAGTATTCGCTCCTTGTTCTACCAAAGCATGGCATCACACAGCAACTTGTGATGAGCATGACTCCTTGTTTCACAAAAAACGAGGAAGTTCGTTGCCTCATGCTATTGACCATTGACCCCGAGTTCCGTAGGGATTTTGAATTCCTAGGGTTATAGAATTAGCACAGCTAGTTGAGGAAACGTTCCGAAAACCGGTGGTAAAGTGACGAGCTGAGATCTTCAAAGAGCTTGAAGTGTGCAAGCTGGAAGAAGGAAGTAGCACCGGTTCGCATGTTCTCAAGATTAAGAGATACATAGGCGAACTGTATAAAATTTGTCACCCTTTTAATAGGGAGTTGAGCATTAACTCGACTCGCTGATCTGTTCATGGGAATGCATTCAATGTTGACTCTATATGAGTCGTTCATGGAGAAGCATAGTTCCATTGATTTAGCTACTTTGAGATTGAGTCCAGTAATAAGACGCATCAAGAAATGATCCAAATCATCTGGAGCGGCTCTTCGATGTCTCAAACTGGGAATCCAAAGGGTGGGACACAGTCACAGAAAAAAATTGGAAATATGCTCCGAAGCTAAACATTTTGGCAACTCAGGCATATCTTAAAACTCAGAACTCCTGATCTCATACAGGATGTGATTCTCACATTTGCTCTGTATGCATGGACTCAGAAGGATGCATGATATTGTTGCATAGGAGCATATTTAGATTGGATCTGGAGCTCGTGTAGTTCTGGGTTTTAGGTAGATATTTGATTATTTTATTAGTTTATGGATGCATATGACATTGTTTCACATAGTACAATGTTCTGAGGATAGTTCTGGTTCTATAAAATATTTTCTTTAAAGCATGGTTCTTTTAATTATCCTCGAAATGTTATGTAAATGTGTTGATGACATAAATGGCAATAACTTGAATGTTGATGCATCTTAAGTGTGTTGGATTCATGAATTGTGTCTTCCATGATTGTTAAAGTAAATTTTATAAGAATCACTTCAACCAAAGGTCCAGTTGGACAGGAGTTTGGAATCATTTGACTTGGAGTCACATGATGAATTGAGTTCTTAATAAAATTAATTGTTGCAAGAAATGAATCACCCAAAGATCCAATGGATAGGATTTTGGAATCAGTTGACTTAGAGTCAAGTGATGAATGCATATCTTGAACAAATTAACAAAGTCATTAAATTTACATGGAGATGTAAAAGACATAGATTATGAGTAACAAACACATTAGCTATTGTAAATTGCTCGAATCTACAAACAAAACACAATTAGTTATACTTCATAATATTTGCCAATTAGTATGACAAATATGGCTTCGCTTAACAGAATAAGCCATTGATTGGAACATTGAATTGTTCAAGGGCTTCAAAGGAAGTATAAGATCAACAGAACATGAGTGATAACGTAAACTAAGAAAAAATTTTCACAGTTCATCGTCTTCCAAGAATATTAATGTGTATAATGTGTCTTAGGGAAGATGACCGAGCATTGGTCGAAATAGTTTGATCCTCGGTGTATAAGATACACTTCTAATTAGTTTTTCGAAACATTGGATATTAAACCAGTCAGACCATGAAAGCATATGCAGACCACATCTTAGACTAAGTAGGTTGCACATACACCGTCTGAAATGTAAAGCAGGGTTCACCCGTACTTGTACATGGAAGGTCCAATGTCATGTAGCATTCATCCGAACCTCATAATGTTGAGTCATAAATATAGATTGAGTCAAAGATGCTGATCGGATTTGTAGCCAGATTTTATGCCATTAATTCTGCTATCGGTTATGGAATGGGTCTGTCCTTCCATACTTAGTTTTTGTATAAATAGCATGTTCGTACTCTTATTAGGGTTAACTTTTGTAATCTTTTCTACGGCACTCATACAGAATAGTTCACATCGAATTGTTCTTGAGTTGCTTATTAATCATTCGACATTAGTTCTTCATATTGTCTGTTCTTGATCTTGTTTATTTATATTATTCCGCATTATTTGAATCTCGATCCAACTCTTGTGTTTCAACAATTGGTATCAGAGCAGGAGTTTGTGTTATTCACAGATCTGTTTTGATTATCTTTATCGTTTTGATCGATTTTGGATATCAGGCTTTGATCTTTACGTTCGATTCTTCTTTTGATTTGATCTTACACTTCTGATTCATACAAGTAAACAAGTTTCAATGGCTTTTGACGACTCACATACTCGGTCTTTCAATCTTTCAAGCAGCATTGGATCTACTACCAGGACTCCAATTCTATTTACTCAAGAGTATGAGGTCTGGGCATTGCATTTTGAAGATTATGTTCTTGGCATTGAAGAACATGGAGCAACGATTTGGCAAGCTGTTACTGAAGAAACTCATGTCCACACGGACACAAGGAGGGTTATCAAAACCCTAAAAGAATACAACAACCTGCTTGTTACCCACACAAACATTCCTCAAGACGAAAAAGATAAACTAATGTGCAACATTAAAGCATTTAGAATTATCAGATTCGCTCTCCAAGCTGATACTCTTCGCCTGGTTAGTTCGTGCGAGACGGCTAAAGAAATCTGGGATAGACTTAAAGAATTGTATTCCGGAGATGCTGACCTTGAGCACTCAATTCAGACCACTCTTCTTTCCGATTTTGGATCTTTTGCACAAGGCTCGGAAGAAACTCTAACCCAGACATTTAATCGATACAATCATATTCTCATTCGATTATTAAAATACAATATGGCTCGGACTGTTATTGAGCAAAAGGTTACTTTCCTTGATGGTCTTCGTTCCGAATGGAAGGCTATCGTATCAACCATAAACGCGCATGAACAGTTCAAAACTTACACTTTGGCTAAAGTTGTGGGAATCCTCAAGTCCCATGAAAAAGAAGTCATTTCGGAAGCCAAAGCAACTATTGGTCTTGGTTCACTTGCACTGGTTGCTGCTGGAAAGAAATCGGCTGAAATCGATTCCGACTCAGATTTTTCAGACGATGATCTGACTAGAGAAGACAAAGCATTAATGGTATCAAATCCCAAGAAGTTCTTTAAGAAAAACTTCTCCAAATTCAAAAACCGAAATCGACAAGGAGGTTTCAATTCTGAAAAGTCATCGGAAGAAAGCCAGAAAAAGAAAGGTGATGAGGAGAAGAAACTCGTTGGCGACTCAGGCTATTACGCAAAGAAGATTGCGGAACTGAAAAAGAATGATGCTTCATCTACCAAAGCAGCCTTCGTGGTAAAGGAGGATAGCGAGTTTGGTGCCATTGAGGTATGGTCAACGGATTCGGAAGATGAGGAGGTGAGAAATCCAATGCATGGCCGATGTTTGATGGTGAAGGCTGATCATTCCGACAGCAGAGGGTACTCTACCGATGGGTGTCAAACCTCAGCAAGTTGTTTTGCTGCGAAACCTATTTCTGAACAAGTAGAGGAATGTGAGGCTGTGGTCAACAAGGTACGCTCTATCCTTAAATCTTTAAATATTTGCTCTTCTAGTTATGATACTGAATTAGATGATCTTAGATTCACTGTCTCTAGTTTGAGTGATCGCTTAAAAAGAACACGTCTAAGCAATTCTAACCTAAATGATCAATTGAGCAGGGTATCGAATAAGAATGAGGAGAGACGAATGAGAATCGAGGCGTTGGATAGTGAGTTAGTTAAAGCACGAGATGATATCATTTATGTCAAAAGGGATAATCTAGTTCTTGTCAAACAGAGAAATATTTTTTGTTTAATTGCAAAGCGTCTTTACAATAATATTACTCAATTGCATCTTGACTGTGATATAGGCAGGGGTTTACACAAAATGATTTTGCCCTTTCTTGAGTTGAAAGAGGATGAAATCGATGCAGAATGTCACAGTTGTGAAACCATTGTTTCATCTGATGAGGTTTCGGAAGCTTATCGAATCGGACTTGATAAAATTGAAAGCTATATTCAGTCCAAAGAACATAAAAATATGGTCAAAGAATATTTTTCAGAAAATAATCATGAGGAAATTAAAACAGCGACCTTAAAGAATTTTCACTCACTATGCTCTAAACTAAATTCTGATAATACTCCCATTAATGAGAATATTTCTGATTTTGATGAAAGTGATATGAGTGAGATATCTGTTGTGGATGAAATTGACTGTTCGGAATTTGTATCCAATTCTACTGAAACTAAGAAAAATCTCATTTCTGAAAATTCAGTTGCTTTTGCGAGAATTGTTGAAAATGAAGGATCACACACTTTAAACGAACTGGCCACTGTTTTTCCAAAGATTCAGACAGTACCAAATCAAGTTTTCGTTAAACCAGGCCTAAACACAAAAGATGTTACCGAACTTAAAGTCCTAGTCGATAACGATAATTCCGATGTCTGTGATTCTTTCTTTTGTCGGAACCAATTGACAACTCGGATGAGACCAAAGGTCTTTCCGAAATGACCTCATGGAAGTCTCGTGGTAACTACATTTCTGGATCGTTGAACTGTAAAAATTCTGTCTCTCAAAATGGTTCATGGGGTACAAAGAATTTGAAATTCAATTCTTCAAACTCTAAGACAAGTACTTTCAAATCCAACTCTAACCACTGCTCAACATATTGTATTCATAAGTCTCCTGAAGAGCTGATCACCAAAAGGAAACAAATGAATGCCAGGTACAAAAAGAATTTGAAAGAGAGAAAACAGTTCTGCAGAAACAAAAACGACTTAAACCCAACCCAGAAGGTCAATCCAATTCCAATTCCGAAATTTGAGCATACTCCAAAACCAACACCCAAAGCCTCAGTTTCAACAACAACAACAAAGAATCCCACTCGTGTTCTCGGTTCAAGTGATTCAAAAGGGAAGGCAAAGCTCTATCCTGAAACCACTCAGGATCTTAAAACCAACAAGATTCACCCAACAGTTATTTTTAAACCAAAACTCTCATCTTAGTCAGTTAAAATGCCAAATCCTACTTATCACTCTCACAATCAGAAAACCCATTATTATCAAGTTTCAAACACGTTCACTCCAACGAAATATCGTTTTGCTAAAGAACAATGGCAATCCACAAAAATGAAAGTGTTCCGAATTGAAAATAAGAAAAATCATCCATGTATGAGAAAATCCTTTTGGGTTGAGAGATCATGCATTTTTCCTATCTCTAGTAAATTCTCACATGGGCCCACATTGGTTTGGGTTCCTAAATCTCTCTAACTTGTGCAGTTTTTACGTGACAAACATTATGATCCAGAATGGTACATTGATAGCGGCTGTTCACATCACATGACAGGGAGGAAGGAGGAATTACAAGAATATCGTTCACTAACGAATGGAGGAAAAGTTAGCTATGGAAACAATGCAACTGGAAACATCAAAGGCTATAAGATGATCACAAATGGTGAAATTTCGATACGGAAAGTAGCATATGTTGAAGGACTTCAGCACAACTTAGTCAGTGTTTCGCAACTAGTTGTCGAAACAGGTCTTAAAGTTTCATTTGATGAAGATGGCTCTGAACTGGTTGAAAAGGAATCCAAGAAGATCATTTTGAAGTCAAAAATAAAAGGAGAGATGTTTCCTTTGGACATGCGACCCATCCAAGGAAAACCTGCCATATGCTTACTCACAAAAGCTACGAACGATGATAGTTGGTTATGGCACAAACGTTTATCTCACATGAACTTTCGTGATATTAATAAACGGGTACTTGGTGATCTTGTGCGAGGATTACCGCTACTCAAGTACGACAAAGACCGACTGTGTGATGCATGTGAGCTAGGAAAACAAAGCCGGAAGAGTCATTCTACAATCATCAACACAAAGATCATCGAACCATTAGAACTTCGGCACATTGATCTTTGTGGTCCATCTGCCATCGAAAGCGTGGCTCACAACAAATACATTCTGGTTGTGGTAGATGACTTCTCTCGTTTCACATGGGTATTCTTTCTCAAGCAAAAATCTGAAGCAGCGATCAACATGATTAACTTCATCAAGCAGATAGAAGTTCTTCTCCGAAAACACGTTCGGATGATAAGAAGTGATAACGGCACAAAATTCAAAAATAAAGTTCTCGATGATTTTCTTGTCAATAAAGGAATCTCGCATAACTTCTCTGCCCCCTACACTCCTCAACAAAATGGAGTTGTAGAAAGACAAAATCGTTCTCTTTGTGAAGCCGCTCGCACAATGCTCTCTTTTGCGAAACTTCCTCTATACTTTTGGGCCGACGCCATCGCAACTGCTTGTTACACTCAGAATCGATCAAACATCACCAAACGATTTAATCTCACTCCCTATGAAATTCTCAACAAAAGAAAACCGAACATGAAATTCTTTCATGTTTTCGGATCTAAATGTTTCATTTTTAACTCCAAAGAGAAACGAGTTAAATGGGATGAAAAAGCTGATGAAGGTATTTTTCTGGGATACTCTCTTACCTCAAAGGCCTATCGTGTTCTGAACAAAAGATCTTGAAAGATTGAAGAAACATACTACATCACCTTTGATGATAGATACAATTCAAGAGCAAAGCATGTTACTACAGAGACTGAAGAAATCTTTCCCGAATCAAATACATCAACAATTCCTCTTATGGATCTATATGAGGAATTCATGAATTTGTTCGATGAACGAGAAAACGCAAAATCCGCAGAAGCAAACGCAGGAGATAACCAAGGAGACGAGTTGTTAAAGCTTATAGAAAGTACAGTCAGTGAAAACGAAACTTCACAAGACAATTCCACTGATGTTCCGATTCCGAACAATGGTCCAACTCCCATTTCTGCTACAACTATCCAGGGGGAGAACCCAGCTCCTATCCAGGGGAGAGTTCAGCACCCATTCATGTGGAGGGTTTGGCTCCTGAAATAGAGTCAATCACTCCATCGGTTGAACAAGATCACTCTGACGAAAGAAACGATGCAAACTTCCAGGGGGAGAATGAAAATGAAAACAATGACCTTGACACACAGACAGAGGTACAATCGGAAGCAGAAGAAATTATTCCAGAAATCAATCCTGAATATGATCCAAATTATCCTCCAATGATAAAATGGACGAGAGATCATCCAACATCTCAAATCATCAGAGCGACGTCTGCTGGCATTCTCACTCGAGCTCAAGCTAAAGAAAAGCAAGCAACATTTATTTTCAAAAGTGGAATTTTGCATGTTTCATTCGTTCATCTCCAAGATTGAACCCAAAACAGTTAAAGTAGCACTTGATCATGCTGACTGGTCCAAGCAATGCATGATGAACTAAATGAATTTGAACGCAACAGGGTGTGGAGATTAGTTCCGACTCCGGAAAAAGCTTCAGTTCTCGGAATGAAATGGGTATTCCGAAACAAGTTAGACAAAGAAGGGAATGTCATTCGGAACAAAGCAAGACTGGTAGTTAAAGGTTACTGTCAAGAAGAAGGAATTGATTATGAAGAAACATTTGCACCAGTGGCCAGACTAGAGTACGTTCGGATTTTTCTTGCTTATGCAGCACACAAGGGTTTTGATGTCTATCAGATGGATGTCAAGTGTGCATTTCTGAATGGAGAATTAGAAGAAACAGTCTACGTTGAACAGCCACCAGGCTTTGTGAGCAGTAAACATCCCGATCATTGCTATGTGTTAGATAAAGCTGTTTACGGTCTAAAACAAGCTCCAAGAGCTTGGTATGAAACTTTAACTCGGTTTCTCAAGCAATCAAAGTTCAAGCAAGGTTCTGTCGACCCAACTTTCTTTCGCAAAAAGGAAGGAAGTCACCTGATGTTTGTTCAAATATATGTCGATGACATCATTTTCGGATCTACTCATCCTAGCCTAATGGCTGAATTCCGAAAACTGATGGAGACAAAATTTGAAATGAGCTCGATGGGTAAAATCAATTTCTTTCTAGGCCTTAACATCAGACAAAGCTCAGAAGGCATCTTCATTAATCAGGAAGCTTATACCAAGTCTCTCTTAGACAAATTCGGAATGAAGGGAGATTCTAAAGTCAAAGTTCCGATGGCTTTCGGAACCAAACTCACTCCTTCACTAGACAAACCTGCAGCTAATATCACTCTTTATCATCAAATGATAGGTTCACTTCTCTACCTTACTTCAAGCAGACCTGACATTATGTTTGATGTTTATTACTGTGCAAGATTTCAGGCGAATCCTAGAGAGCCACATCACAATGCTGTGAAGAATATATTCCGATATCTCAAAAGAACAACCTCTCTTGGACTATGGTATCCGTCAGGATCTGGCTTCTTCGTTCAAGCATTTTCTGATGCTGATCTTGGTGGTTGTGGATTGGATCGCAAAAGCACTTCAGGAGGATGTCAACTTCTCGATGGTAAACTTGTAAGCTGGCAATCAAGGAAACAGACTTGCGTGTCACTCTCAACAGCTGAAGCTGAGTACATTGTTGCTGCTTCATGCACCTCTCAGATAATATGGATTCAAAACCAACTGAGAGACTATGGAGTCAGTATGAAACGTATTCCTCTTTACTGTGATTCCGAAAGTGCGATTCGGATCTGTCACAATCCAGTGCAACATTCAAAGACTAAACATATTGCACTCAGATATCATTTTATCAAAGATCATGTTGAAGACGGCAACATCGAAATTCATTTTGTTCGCTCAAATGATCAACTGGCAGACATCTTCACCAAGGCACTTCCAGAGCTAGCTTTTAACAGAATTCTTCAAGGTCTCGGAATGATGGAAGCTGAATCTGTTCCGAAAACCAACTAATTTTCCGATTGAGTCCGAAATTTGGAATGCCTCGGAATCGGACTTCAGACGAGAATAATTCGGAATGCATGTATCCTTTCTAAATTCTGTTATATTTTTTTTTGTTTATTTTTTTCTTTCTTTTCACTCAACAAAACATCAAAAATACTTTTCTTCAAATTTATTTTTCTTGTATGTTTTACTTTCTTTATAAACATCAAAATATCAAAAATATTTTCTAGCTCTTTAAAATTTGTTTTATTTTCATATGTTGTGTGTTTCATTTTATTTTCTTTTATTTTTAATTTTTTTCTTCCTTCTTTCTTTCTTTGTTTTATTCTTCGTGCTGTCAAATATCCTTGAGAATGCAGAAACAAAATTCAAACAGAAATCCAAAAACAAAAACAAAGACATCATGTATTAAAGCTGAAGAAACGTAGTTCATTATACCAAAAAGGAAAAATAAAAACTACTTCATACTACAGCTTAAAATAGTGCCACATCGGAGGATCACCAAGGTGGAAGGATTGATGGAGTCGCACCTCACACTCATCCACAAAAAGACGACTCTCATCCGCCAGTCCCACCAGGAACTGGTTGTGAGGAGTTACCTGGATGATCACCGCCGGCCACCATCCCCGCTTGTGCTAGACCTCCACGAGGTCGAACTGTTTGTACTCCACCAAGATCGTTGGTGGGACAGGCTGCAAGTAGGGATAACTGGTCTGGATTGTAAGGGGCCCTCCACCATCATTGTTCTGGAGCGTCGTCATCTTGATCTCATACCAATGGTTCCAAACCGCCATGACAACTCCTCCATACGTACCTCCTGTGTATTCACCTTCACGCATTTTTACTTCAACCTTGTCACCACGGTTGTAAGGACGCTGAGCCATCTGATGAACTGTATGAACTGTATGAAGGTAATCTCTTGTGAATGTGTGCTGTTTCTGCTAACAATCCTTTCCTTTTATAGGTAAACAGGACACCGATTTGGCTTCCCAATAGTGGATATTAAATTACTTTTTGGAAGTAATGATGCAAATCTGTTGCAATTATTACGCGTCATGAAAGCAGAGACGACTGATAAGCAAGTGATTAGACGTTTAACCACTCTTTTCTCCTGAGCAATTAATGAGTTCTCATAATGACTTTCTCTCTCAGAGGTATTTCGCAGTATTTTTCTCTCTCTCCACCTGTCTGTCTGTCTAATGAATATCTATGATTATTGAAATAAAAACCAATTTCAATATATGATTTCGAAAAATCTAGTCAAAGATCGCAACTCATCTTCACCATGAGACGCTGTGAGACTCAAACAACCTCTCTCGACCCTTCTATCAATTCTCCACACTTAATTCATTTCCATATAACTGTAACCCTTATGAAGGTTTTCAGCATTACCACTGAAAACTGATGGTTATAAAAACTCTATATTCATGATTTCGGAATTGTTTCTACCACATTTTCGAATGAAATCCAAATATCCAAACACGCTAAGGAATTTGAAATTTATTTTTGCGTGATCAGAGGAAATCTCAATCTTTTATTTTTGCGTGATCTTTATCAGAGGAAATCTCAATCTTTTATTTTTGCGTGATCTTTATGAAATTTACTCCACCAAAGTAATTTCTATCCAAAGAGATCCAGTTTTTAATTTTTTTTGAGATTTCAAAATATTTCCCAAGTCAGACAATATTTTCCTTACCCTCACTTGTTTTCATGACTACTCTGGTCAAACAAGTCCTTTCTTTCGATTTCGGAATTTTCTCACGTTTTCGGAATTTGAAAGAAAGTTAAACCCACCTAATAGAGCCTACATATTAAAAGAAACCTTTCAATGATTCTTATCAATCAATTGATCGTAATTCAACGAGATACCACACAATCACTTCCGAATCTCTCTTGATTCCGATGGCAGAGATCTTTGCCCGGGGTCAATCAGTTTTATGTCATTCTGACATCACACATTACCAAATACAATTTTGATTTTCTTCTTTATCTTTGGCACACTCTTGCACGAAAATCATTATTTGATTTTTCTAACTCTGGTTGATTTAATGATAAAGATTCAGAATTGATGACCTGGCATTTTCATTTACCCATCAAATTTTTGAAATTTTGGATGAGGTAATCCAGATGTGACCGTTACAACGTCAGGTACTTTCTCGCTTTTCACGCGCCTGCAATGTGACTTTTTGGGGGCCACTCATGATGATTCGGCAGGATTCTTGGGAAACACAATCGTCTGATGAGGGATTTCCTTTTCCAAACCTCCCCAAAGGATATTTAAAGGGTTTCTTGGGTTACTTTCTTTCTTCTCCGCTCTTCTTCTCTCACGCAAGAACTCTCCATCTTCAAAGCCCTCTTTCTCTCGTGCACTCTCAAGAACTCTCAAATGGCTGGTTCATCTTCTGCAAATGAAAATACATCCTCCTCTCTTATGCTGAAGATCAAACAGAATCAGAACATGATCATCGATATTAACTCTACCAAGTATAATGAAGCCCTTCAGCCGATGATCGAGTGTCTTAAATATTCCCGGATCTGCAAAGCCCTAACTGCTTCAGAGGAGATTCCAATCGTGTATCTCTCCTCTGCGTATTCGTCTGCATTCTACAACAAGGCTGATTATGTTGTTACTTTTGAGGTAGGATCCATCAAGACACACATTTCCAAGTCCCGTTTTGGAAAATTGCTAGGGTTTACAGATCAAACTGATATTATCGATCCTGATTCCCTTCCGCCATCTACTCTTCCACCATTTTTCTATCAACTAGGCTACAAGGGTGATATAACGCAACTCTCCAAGTTCACAAAGAAGGGTCTACCGCCTCTGTGGAACTTTCTTTTCACAATCTTGTTCAAAAGCTTCTCTGAACGCACGACAGGCACAGACAGTGCAAGTAAGCTCTTTTACTCTATCTTTTATGGCCTTTATCATGATATCAACCTTGATTACGGGTCTATTCTATGGAGCCAATTTGTCGAGAGCGTGAACTACAAGAATCGTCACTCCGAAATCTCTTGTGCTCGATTTTGGTCCATTGTGGTGAAACGGGCTATTGAGCAAAATCATCTTCATGTCATGACCGATTCTGTCTTAGCGGTCATTCCGACGTTGTCAACCACTCAGTTTGCAACCACTAAAACGGAGGATTTCGATTTAATTGGATCAATTCCGATCACGATGCTGGACCGTGTTCCGAAGGACGTTCAATGCATTGCTGAATATAGACAGTTACCTCCATCGGGAGTTCGTAATGTTGATCAAGCACATCAAGACGCTTTTGACAGACTTGAAAATCCAAAGAAAATAGTTAAACGAAAAGGTAAAGCAGCAGCATCTGACACCGAAAAACAGCCCAAACGTCCAAGGAGACTTCGGAAGCTTGTTCAGTCTTTTGATTCCGATAACGAACTCTCCGATACTCAACACATTCCGAATTCCCCACATGACGTTCTGCTTACCGAAAATCTTGAAGATGTTCCACCTACCAAGCCTTCTCCTCCTCCACTATCACCGCCTCATCATCCCACACCAAAAACCACTCCTCATTCTAGTCCACAATCCACTCCTGAACGCTCACCCCTCCGAACTACCAACACTCAGAAGTCTCCATCATTATCACCCAAACAAACTACCATTCCCGACTCCCCTCATGTCAACCCCCCTTCTGATGATGATGAAGAGGAAGATATTCTGGTTAATGATGACCAGGATGATCTTTCATATTTCCTTGAATCTCCATCCACTGTTAAACTTAAGACCCACAGTTCTTCTGTTCCGATGGCATCTGATCAGCTCAAGGAAATCTCTGAGAAACTGGATTTACTTCTTCAATCCAAGGCGAATCCCTCTGTCTCCGACTGGCAATTCCAGTTGGATGCTCACAAGGACTCGGTGGACACTTTAATCACCAAAAATATCAAACTCATGCTTCAATTCACCTCCCTCATAGAGAAATCTGAAACCCAAATGCAAGATTCTGCCACCTAAATTGGCAGGCTGGAAAAAGATGTTCTCAAATTTACTCAGGATTTCCGTGACTCTCATGTCCGGAACAATGAAAAGATGCAACAAGTCATCTCCAACTTTAGCAACATCCTGAAGAACGAAAGAGAGGAGCTTTCTACATTACGTTCGGAGTTGAAGAAAGAATATTCCGAATGGGTATCCTCTATGGATACAAAGTTTGATCAACTGAAGATAGATTTGGCCACGGAAAATTCCTTGATGGATACATTAGCCGCCAAAGAAACTAAAATCCAGCTTCTCAAGTCAGATATCGGACACAAGTCTGCCATTTTCACCTCGGCTGTTTCTCAGAACAAAGCTGTTCGAAATGGTGTATCTGAAATTGATTCTTTCCTTCATAGGATTGTTGAAGACACTGATCCCATTCTCACTCCTCAGGTGCGCAGACATCTAACCCTTAAGCTTCATCCTGTATTCAATCTTCTAGCCGCATTAAAGGGTGTTTCGGAAGGTGTTGCCTCTCCGAAACAAGGGGGAGACGAAACCAATGAAGAAAGTACGTTGAATCAGGACACTCCGAAGAAAGACAACCCGATCAAAACCTCCTTTTCTACTATCGGAAAAACCAATGAAAAAGGGGCTACACATGCGTCTCAGAACCCCGATTCCGATTGGTTCAAAAGGATGAATGCTGAAGGAGATGTTGGTCCATCCTCTACAGATCCATCAAAAGGCAAAGGCAAGGAGATATTGGAAGAACAAGTCTCTGATCAGGATGCTGTCAAATCAACCAGGGAGAAGGAAATTGATGAAATTCTCAACCTCACTCGCAAACTTGATGCTGAGGAAGCCGCCAAAAGAGAGGCTGAATTACTCTTGAAAACTCAGATGTCATTATTTCCTCCCTGGCACTATAAAAGGATGACATTGGAAGCAATTACTGAGCCTGTGGAGAACCGGCTTCAACCAGTGACCTCGTATAACACAAGCAATGATGTAAACTCTCAGCTTGACTTTCCGATGACGGCGAAAGCTCTTTTGTTCCGAGGGTTTGAGGAACTCAAAGACACCCGTCTTTCTAATTCGGAAGTGAATGATTTGTTGTTCACATTCTATTTGAAGAATGCACTTCCTCAACATTTAACCTGGAGTTTGAAGAAGATTGTACAACTGACTCTCCGTCTTCCTGAGGTTAATGTTCCATTCAAAAACGCAAGATATTTGGCATTCAGAGGAGATGATAAAGAGAAGATGGAATTTTCTCTTGCTGATCTACCATTTTTGAATCCATTCGACTGGATATCTCTGTTCAACATCTTGTCGAGAGAACAAAAGTATCATCCTCTTTTTGATCATATCAAAAGAATGATTGGATACTACATTCTTGAAGTTGCGAAGTTGGATGTTGAAGTCGCTGGTGTTCTGGACAAGATTCCTTTGACTGTGAGACGCTCTCCTCCCAAAAATCTGAGTAAGCGTAAAATCGGAAAAATTGTCAACTCAAATTGGAGTGTGGCATACAATTCAAAGGAAGGGCTTGAGAATATTAAAAGGATATTCTTTCTTTCGGACAAACATCTTCACAGAACTCCAGTGTTGGAACACATTCTTCACATCATCAACAAACTCCAATCCAACACCACTGATGATAAAACTTGCATCAACGACATGTTAAAATGGTACATTGAATTTCGAAAGAGGATCCTGGCCATCATTCTGAAGGTGTTTGATAGACAAACAAATGAAGTGAAACCTGAAGAATGAAGACAAGTCGCATTTATTGACTCAAAGGGGGAGATTGTTGAGTCATAAATATAGATTGAGTCAAAGATGCTGATCGGATTTGTAGCCAGATTTTATGCCATTAATTCTGCTATCGGTTATGGAATGGGTCTGTCCTTCCATACTTAGTTTTTGTATAAATAGCATGTTCGTACTCTTATTAGGGTTAACTTTTGTAATCTTTTCTACGACACTCATACTGAATAGTTCACATCGAATTGTTCTTGAGTTGCTTATTAATCATTCGACATCAGTTCTTCATATTGTCTGTTCTTGATCTTGTTTATTTATATTATTCCGCATTATTTGAATCTCGATCCAACTCTTGTGTTTCAACACATAACATGCTTGCTACTGATCAGCAGTGTCGCTTCAGTGGTCGTCCCACCTGCACCTTTGAAAGAAGGGTCCTTTTAGAAAGAGCTTATATTCTAAGGAAACAGTGGGAGTAATAATAATCCTGAAGGAGTTCAAGGATTAGCCATATGAAAGAACCTCTAGTCATCAATAGGCCTTGACCAGGAATCAGATTCTTGTTAAACCTGACATACTCTTGTCTTCACTTGACCAGTAGTAATGGTCACCGTCATAAGGGGTTATGATCTGGGTGACATACCGATTGGTGCTAAAACACTGAGTTGGTATGGATAAGAAATCCTACTACTTGGAAGCATTGGTGAGCTCGGTTGCTGTCAAATAAGAGAACCTTAGGGCGAGACACAGTCTATTTGATATTTTGACTAATTTTACACCTGGTATAAGAATCAGTGGGATTAATTGAATTATCAAAAGAAAGCGACATAGATAGAAATGTACTTATGCTTAGAGCACATCTGGTTGAGTGAGGCGATACTCAGAGTCAAGCAATTAGTTCCGAGAGAAACGCTCTCAATAGAAGATGAAATCCGAAAGGATAATGTTTGATATAACTGCACCTTGTGAGTCGTTAGTGGAGCGTGTATGGTTTACCGACACACTAATAGGAACTCGTAAAGGGCACGCCAATACAAAAGGTACATGGCCCCGGGATTCATCCCACGGGCACCTCGCAAGAAAGGATATTCGAATTCTCAAAATGTGTCAATGTTTGGATTTTGTGAATAGCCTAAAAGAATCCTGTGATTATGTCAGAAGGTTTGGATTTTGGAATCTCAAAATATGCCAAAGGATTTGGATTTTGTGATAGTCCAAAAGAGTCCTATAACAGTGTCAAAGCCAGTGGTATTATCGTTGAGATCTGCCTATCATTGTATGTTGGTTACATACCATTCTAGGAAACGTCTGTTATCATTGTAGAGTGTGATGAGTTAGCATTAAGAGATGATTTGATGTGAAAAGTCTAGAACAGATACAACATACTAAGGTGGTCACAAGCATCTATAAGATAGATGACATCATCATTGTAGATCCTGCCAATGTAATTATGATCATGATAAGATTCAGGATGCATGACTTCAAGAAAGGAGTTTCTCGACATTACAAAGTGTAATGACCTGGCATGATCTAAAGGAGATACAAAATATTCACGTAGTTGCAAGCGTCTATCAGATAGATGAAAATACCAGTATAGACCCTGCCAGTATTTGTATGATCTTGATAAGATTCAAGATTCATGTCTCCAAAAAGGAAATAGGTTCCGAAAGTCATGACACAGGGATTGTAAGTAATCTTTAGATTTTGAAAGGTTTTGGAATTGAATAGATCGGATTCCACAAGCTTCTTGAATCGATCACAAGTGTCATGAACTTATCCTGATGGCTTGATGCTTGGAGCATAGTAAGTTGGATTTAGGATACAATCTGGCTGAGAATACTAGATGGTTTATTTGAACACACGTGAGAAATCATTGGGAAATGATTGGGGTGAATGTGATAGTAATAATTTAAAAGGAGTTTCAAATCTGTAATTATCAGGACGTGGTGCTAAAGGACTTCATGGTTAAAGAGTTTTGTTGGTATTCTGATGGAGCACGTGTGGTTCACCGACACATCATAACAACACGAAATAGTCTTAGGGTGGAGTCATGTAGACTAAAGACCCCAAGAACCATGGGAAGTCACAGTTGACATCATCGGAATGGAATTGGGAGAGAGAAAGACAGAATGACAAATTGAGATATCATCGGAAGAGTGTCAGATTGGATTATCTGCAACGAATTGTATCAATGTAAGACATTTTGGATACATAGAAAGAGTGAAAGGTCATATAGACATAGATATAAAAGGCGTGAATTAAAAGTTTAAAAGAAACCAAGAAACTCATAATAGTATTATGACAGATCCGACTTGGTGATTACCTCGTGGAGACTTGGTAATAAGCAGGAGTAGCTCCCAGTCAAATCTTTATGTTTCACTTTTGCATGTTTTACTTCCCAAATAATATGATTATTCAAAAGTCCACAGTCGCTCATACTTTCGGAAGTAAGTAGTGAATTAAGACTGTCATGAATTGGATTGTAGAATGTCTAAGGAGTTAGACATAGCAACGACATTGCTGCAACATTCATGAGTACTTAGAGAATAGAGATTTGAGTATTGGACATACCCACGCTCAGAGAATTACTTCATGGATCATATCACAAGTAATTCTGAGACGATAATATCTTATGGTCTTGAAGCGGAGACATATGAGTTGAAATTTTCAAGTCGGTTGTGCATTGATAATGCGTAAACACATCGGTAACTCGATGTTATAAAACGTCTTGTTGTGTGCAATTTGATGAGTAAAGACACAAGCATATAAGTCAAAGTTTATTCGTTCCTTTTGCCCTAACGGGAAAAGCGATATCTGTGGGCCCCTCGGTCATTTGGTGATTGACTTATAATGCTAGGCCCAGCGAAGACTGAATTGATGTGTTCAATTAGAAGTCCTATATCATCACAAATCAGGTACCGGGAAACATAGTATCAGAATGAGATTGATTCTAATCCATGTCTCAAGTCCGAATGATATGTTGTAGAACGGAGGATCATATGATCACTTATCTTAGGACAGAACTGACTAGGTCAGAGTTCGTCAGCGGCTTTTGGAAGCTACAATTTGCTGGTCAATTTAGAAGCTGTATTGAATTATAGTCATAGACTTATCCAAGTGGGAGACTGTTGGATTAGGTGTCTAAGTCATGACTATAATTTAGGAATATACTTGAATTGATAGCAGCACAGTCCTTTTGGGTTGCCCTCACAGCTGGCAATTTGACAGAATATCATTTAGAGAGAGAGAGATTGATTTATTATCTGATTAATAAATCAATATAAATAATTTTTTAATATATTATGATGATAATATATTATTTAGAAATAGTATTATTTAATTAATAATTAATTAGAAATTAATTAGAATTAATTTTGGGATTAATTAGATTAATTAAAAGTGCAGGGGCTGAATTGTAATTGTTCTATAGTTGAGCAATAGATAATTATAGTGTATATATATATATATATATATATATATATATATATATATATATATATATATATATATATATATATATATATATATATATATATATATATATATATATATATATATATATATATATATATGGTGAACGAACTTTTAAGGATATTTATCCATATAATTTTCGAATTATATATATAGATAAATAAGGGTTTGAATTTAAAGATAAAAGGTTTATCCGGTTTGAATTCGAATAAGGCTTATATGTAAGGCTTAACTGCTAAACCCTTGAGGCTATAAATAGGGAGCCCCAGTACCCTAAGAGCCACGAAATTTTAAGGGTTTTTCTACCTCTCTCTGGTTTTTCCTGTTTCTAGCTTTGGGTGTGAACCATTGGAGGCATGACGCTTATGGTGGTGCCCTCATAGCTGGCAATTTGACAGAATAACATTTAGAGAGAGATTGATTTATTATCTGATTAATAAATCAATATAAATAATTTGTTAATATATTATGAGGATAATATATTAATTAGAAATTAATTGGAATTAATTGGATTAATTAAAAGTGTAGGGGCTGAATTCTAATTGTTCAATAGTTGAGCAATAGATAATTGTAGTATGTATATATATATATATATATATATATATATATATATATATATATATATATATATATATATATATATATATATATATATATATACACGAAATTTTAAGGATATTTATCATTATAATTTTCGAATTATATAAATAGATAAATAAGGGTTTGAATTTAAAGATAAAAAATTTATCTGGTTGAATTCGAATAAGGCTTATCTGTAAGGCTTATCTGCTAAACCCTTGAGGCTATAAATAGGGAGCCCCAGTACCCTAAGAGCCATGAAATATTAAGGGTTTTTCTCCCTCTCTCTGGTTTTTCTTGTTGCTAGCTTTGGGTGTGAACCATTAGAGGCACGACGCTTGTGGTGCTCGCTTCCAAAAGATCAACAAAGGTTAGTAATTTCTTTTGATTCTTTTAGTAATTTTTCGATTGGCCTTAAGTATTTAGTTATATGTTCAAATAGTGAAAGCATAGATCCAATTAGCTTGCATGAGAACTTAGGGTTTAAGTTTAGTTGATTTGCATAAAACCTATCAATTATAGCTTTATAAAAGTTTCCGTTAAGTAACACATATTTTGTTAGAAACTAGTTATGAACTAAAAGTTGATATATTATAGTTGATTTTAAAGTAATACAACTAGATGAAATAATACATCAATTTACTACAAAAAACTATCATTTTATGTGAAGCATAAACTTATGATTTAATGTGAAAATGTTATGAAAAGTTACCACATTTGTAGTATTACAACATCTACAACAATTTACCAACAATTTGAGCGAGTATTGTACACTTTTACGTATATACTTATCAACATACTCGACTTTTATAGCAAAACTTTCATTGTGCCTAGTGATTTATTCATGCATAAGTTTTGGTTGAGAATTATCTATCTTTCATTTATCAATGGCTTTTATAGTGAGACACTATTCATGACCTAAGTAGAAATACTTAGAACCCACATTACTATAACTGTAAATCATCGGAGCGAGATACATATGTATAGATCTATACGGGTTGACACCCCCACCTACTGTCGCTATCTACAACCTCGACTGCCAATCGAAGTAGGTGATACTTATCTTTTTCATTGCTACGACGTCCATGAAGCGTTGTAGGGGATACATTCTAGTCGGATAGCTCGATTATAGGACTCACTATAAACATTGATGGTTTCTCAAAAACTCACACATTATTTATAAGTATGATATTACTTATGGTTTTTCAAAGGTTCTTTACAAACTTAGTTATAAATATGGTATTACCTTGGTTTTTCAAAGGTTCTTTACAAACATCATCTGTAAGTATGGATTTACTTACAAAGAAAATACTTTTAGTTATTTTTAAAAGTATTACTGCTATGTTAAGCAGAAAACCTATAACTCTCACCAACCTTGTGTTGACCCTCAAAACTACATGTATTCTCAGGAAATTAGTAAGCCCTTCAGAAGATGGAAGTGTTCATGGACTTTAGGCAACCTAGTTTACTAGTTTTTGTTATATCTGCCTAACTGTTAAGGCATTTCATGTACTTTACTATTATTACTTGTAAGAACCATGTGTTCAAACTTCAAGACGAAATATAATTATCATTTTGTTTGTCGTTGTACTTGTGTTGTATATTCAATTGCTTGTGATCCATGAACTAAGTAGCACAGCTCGGCGTATTCCGCCGCCTTGGTCGGGGGTGTGACACCTACTGGACCCTTAAAATTCTCAGATCAAGGGCTGATTTGATTGTGTTATTTGTGCAAATATATAAAACTAAAGGTGTTCAAAAGCAAGTAACAAAGTGTTGATAAGGTTATATCAGGTATTTTACATATCTATTATTTTTAATGATCCCTTAAATTACGTTTTTCAAATAATGATCTCTCGTTATCCCTCATTCTCGAAAAACCCTAGCCGACGTTTTCAACCTTAGCTTTCTACTCTTTCTTTTCTTTTCTTCATAATCGATTTCCTCTTCCTGGTGTGGTTCTTCTTTAGTGCCAAAACTGGTGAATTGGCTTCGTCGTACTTGTATTCCATTTTTATTAACGATTCATACACTACCTCTTCAGAGAAAGTAAGGACCATAGTCACTTTCTCACGCCTTTGTAACTGCACCCCTTGTCCTGATCGAGACACTCTTTCACTTGATCAAGGTTTTTTGGAAGCGATGGTTGGTTTTAGATCTACTTCGGTGTTATTCAGCTTAGAAACAAGCGATTATCCCAACAAATTTTCATAAACAAAGCTGCAAGAAATCAAGTTTGAGAGGAGAAGCAATTGTTTGTGAGTCCAAATACGTAGGCATACAGGTAATGTGAAAGGTAAGGTGATGAAATATGTTATTCATTTATTTCATGCGTTTTGATTTTGTTTCTCTCCATGTCGTAAAAGCAAAGGAAATTAGAAATGGGAAATTAAACTATTGTATTGGAACTCAATATTACTTGCATCAGACACATTAGAAAAGACTATTAGTTTTGTTTCTCCATGTCAAAATTTCTGATTTTTAATTAGGATTTAATATATGATCGTGTCCAAGTCTCCTAGATTGATTATATTATCTTTAAAATGAATCAATTATTTAAAATTTATGAAACTACCATGTATTGACTATATACTATTCAATACAAATATTATGAGAATGTTTCTGCTTTTTCGAAATTTCTTACGAGTTATCTCATAACTTGATACTTTCATTATAAACATTTTTTATTAAAGCTATAATCATTTATGATTATAGCTATAATCATTTATGATTATAGCTATAATCATTTAGGATTATAATTATAATTGCATAAATGATTATAATTCATTGATGAGTATGTGTGTTATTTATTAGTTAGTATCTGTATTATTCATTGATGATTATATAATGTAACTTAGTTATAATAATAGATGATTAGAACACTAATGTAATTATTTATATGTAACTTAGTTCTAATCATAGATGATTATTAATCACCGATGATTTTTACGTAAATGATTCTATATTTTCAGTTTTAATCATTAATTAAGAAATACTCATTGATTTTTCATTTTACTTTGTATTCATCAATGATAATTCATTTGTGATTTATAGGGTAACAGAGAACTACAATCATTGAAGATTAATATTATTATGTTTTTTTATTAATTGTCTAAGTATTAATCATTGATGATGAGTGGGTAAATCATTGATGATTAACAGTGTAACATCCACTTTCTATTATCATTTGTAATAATCAGTGCATATGCAAATACATAACATTATAATTTATGAGTTGTTTTTATTTTTAATGTCATTGAAGTTGATTTTATAGGTGTGAATATAATAATAATAATAATAAACACAAGTGCCCCTATTTCTTTTGGGTGTGATGGCAGCAACAAGAAAAATCAAAGTAAGAATAATCATCGGGACTGCAACATAATGATTACTAATGAATCGGATTTTTTATATTTGTTTTATTCATTTGTGATTACCGCTAAACTACTTTTTTTGTCTTTTACATTCTCTTTAATTTATTAATGATTACATATGTATCGTTTCCTTTATATCTTTGTGTTATGATTACAATTGTATTATATTTTTATATTTTTATTGTACTTTATTCATTATAGTATTTATGGTTACTTGTAATCATTCGTGATTAACACATTCATATCAGATACAATTTTTAAAAATACTCAAAAAGTTCATTTATATATATATATATATATATATATATATATATATATATATATATATATATATATATATATATATATATATATATATATCTTATTTATTGATGATTACGACAGAAGTTTGTATAATAACTATAAAAAATACTGTAAAAAAATTAAATCAATAAAATCATAAAACTATATTTTTTTTCTATTCATGAATGAATGAAAATGTGAAAAAAATAAGAAAAAATTATTAAATTTTCCAATTTTGGAAAAAACAAATAAAAAAATTAATTTTTTTTTTCAATTAATTGAATACCAAAAAAATCAATTAATTACTTTATTTTAGGTAACTATCAATCAAAATCCTAAATTTTAGGAAGTTGGAATAATTGTTATTTTGTTATAATTTAATTAAAATATATAATTACTAATATACCCTTATGATTTCATTGATCCAGAATCATTCTCACACTCTCAACCTTTTTATCATTCTCATTTTAACCTCTATATATATATATATATATATATATATATATATATATATATATATATATATATATATATATATATATATATATATATATATATATATATATATATATATATATATATATATATATATATATATATATATATATATATATATATATATATATATATATATATATATATATATATATATATATAGGGTCTGGATCCGGTGAGAACCCAAATGTTCGTGAGATCTTGAGAACTCTTAAACTAAATTATTTTTTTTCAAAAAAAAGACTTAATTCAATAAGTTGTTTATATTTAAAACCTTTTATAAAAAAATTTGATAAAAAATGTGCATATGTGCATTTTTGTGCAAATATGCATATGTGCATCTTAAAACAAAAACAATTTTAAAAAAATATGACGAAATGTCTTATACATAAGCGACTTAATGCATTAAGTCAGAATTTTGAAAATTCTTTTTATAGTCTATGAGTTCTCAAGATCTTATGAATATATGTGTTCTTAAATGTTTGTTTTAGTTTTATATATGCTACAGTAATCGGTTTTCAGTTTTTTTTGTTTTTTATAAATATTTTTTATTTTGTTAATATTTCTAAACTAATTTTTATCATTTTCTTTTAGTTTTTGAATGATAACAATTGATATCATAACATTATGATCATAACTTTTTGTATTATATTATTTTCGTTCATAAGTTTTTTGCGTCATATAATCTTAGATCAATATAACATTTTGGATCATATGATTTTTGATCGTATAATTTAATATCGTAACATATTTTAAACAAGATATATTTTGTCTCATAACATTTATTATTTTTGAATTTTTGGGTCATAATATTTTGAATCATAATTTATTATTTTTAGATCAAAGTAATTTGGATCATATCATTTTGAATTTTTTACATTGTGGATCATGACATTTTGATGATAACATACTCAAACAAATAATGTTTTTGTCTTAATATTTTGGATCATAATATTTTTTTATCATAAAAATATGATTAAGGATCTTAATATTTTTAGATTATAATAAATTAAAGATCATAAACATGTTGAATCATGACATATTTGGATCATAAATATTTTTTTGGCTAACTTGGTTTTTTTACTTAAAATTAAAAAACGAAAACTTAAAGAACTTATTTTTACAGGCTTACTAATATAATGTGTAGAATGATGATGCTTGTTTTGTAGATAATTAAATATATAGGACTTTAGGTTTTTCAAATTTTTTTACAAAGAAAAAAAGTTATGGCCCAAAAATAAAGTGGTGAAAATAAAAAAAAACTCAACAACCCATATTATGTCAGGTGTCGCAATGGGGTGGGGGGAGGGCGGGGGAGGGGGTGTTCGTCCGGTTACTATATTACGCTTCTTAATTTCCTTTATTCACCCACTGGTTCCAATTTTTTGACAAGTAACCCTCCAATTTCTTTAAGATTTATCATTTTTTTCACATTAAATCTCAACTACCGATAAAGTTGACCATGCGAGAATACTGATATGGATACCTACATTTGGAATTCTTTGTTTCTAAGCTTTATTTATTGTCACTGCAAAACATAATTGAATAGGAAAGTGTTTCCTCTTTAGCTTAAATGGGAACATGTCACCATCATACAGATATAAAGGAATCTTTAGCAAAAGACGCTTTTGCCAACATGTTGACCAACAACTATATCTGCATCAATGACATTTCGTTGAAATGTTTTGCATATTAATTGGGTGCCATTACACAATCCATTTACTGGGTCAATATTTCGTAAAACTATTATGGGGCATCCAACTTTCAATCGAAGCTGGTAATGGAGGGTAAACCACTAACATTGAACAAGTTCAAGAATTCCACTGGATAGAAGTTATTTTTGTCGACTATGGCTTCGTCGAAACTATAGTAAATTCTCTCTTCTCCATGGAATCGGTCAATCAAATAAGTATTAATCTCATAGATACTCTCGTTTTTTATGGGTAATATTGCGCACGAGGTGATGTAATTTGATTTAGACCTATTGAATTCCAAGGATGGAAATACCGCATCAATCAAAGCATCTGATGATTTTGCTTTATTAGTGTAGGGAATGATTATATCATCTGGAATGTAAATAAGACTTCTGTCCACTGATTCTTCAACCTCATCACCGACTCGTAATAGAAATTCTGAGAACCATGGACTAGTTAGTACTTTTATATTTATTGTCAACCACAACTTTATTATCGAATACCAAAGAGGCGACATTCGTAGGCTAGACTCTATAATTTGTGCTAGTCTACCACATCTTAGGACCGACAAAACATGTCTAAAAATTTCTTCCCAAAACCATTATCTTTCTACCAAATGGGATCATCACCCTAGTTATATAGATCATTGTCTGATAAAATGCCTCAACGGGTTTTTGCTTTGCTATCAATACTTCGTCTCATATGATTATTTTTGCAAGTTGAAGTAGTTGAGCGACGCCTATACCGAGTTTTTTTAGATTGATAGGAATTTTGAATCGTGAGTGAGTTGTTCTTACACCGGGCATGTTATTAGCCGACACACCAGATGAAGTTGTCGTGAGTGCAATATGACCACATTTGTGAATATTAACAAGTACCGCTTTGTGCAAATATGTTTTCCTATTCTGCTAGGTGTCCAGGACCATTTGTGACAAAAAAAAGTTCTTGTATAAGATAAGAACTTAATGCAAACGCTTTAATGAAAAGAAGTTTGATGCTTAAATAACTAAGTATTTTAACAATGGTTATTCGCTACTGGAATGGGACTTGTGGCGGCTGAAAGCTGTCGGTTGTGTTTTGAGCCGGTCATGGAGGCCGCCGGTGATGAATGGTGGTGGTGTGAGTGTTGGCTAGTCAGATTTGATGTTACAACACCCAACAAGTTCATATTTGATCATTTAGAAAGCAATAGAAGGGGGACAGAAACTTGATAATTTGAAGTATGGTTACTTAAAGTTATAATACACACACACACACACACACACACACACACATATATATATATATATATATATATATATATATATATATATATATATATATATATATATATATATATATATATATATATATATATATATATATATATATAGTTACGTTATCTTAAAACTGGTAATTATTGTTTGACTGTGTGGACCAATCAGAATTTAGGGAAAAAGTTAGTTTTCGTAATTACAGGAGTGGTTACCGGATTTATAGGAGTTTATTTATTTAAAATTAAATGATTTATATGTCAATTGCAATTATACCCCTGTCCGGATTTAAAATGATTGGTCCATATTTAGTTATAAGATAACACAATATTTATCAAGATACATTTGATCCTAGTAATATATATATATATATATATATATATATATATATATATATATATATATATATATATATATATATATATATATATATATATATATATATATATATATATAAAGCATGCTTGTTTACAACTATTAGACATGATTATCGTTGAGAATTAAAGATTGGTCACTAATTTTCTAAAAAATCTGAAGTATGATATGTTGTAACTTTTGCCTAATGGTTACTAAAATTTTGGTCACGTTTCCATTAAGTTAATGAAACTCAATCAAACTAACTGACTCATATGAATGCTAAAGTAAGTATGATTAAACCTTGAATTAAGGCTAAGTTATTGAATATGAATTGAAATGTTGATAATAAAAATGTTATAATGTGTCAAGTTGAATGCATGGAAAGTGAAAGTCTGGACTAGTCCTTGCCTGAGAAAGGGAGGTCACATAGACTCTACTGGGATGGTACCTCCCGTTGCGAAGTAGAAGCCTCAAGCACAACCTTATAGGATTCTTGTGTTCCATTGTATGAAGGGGAGAACCTAAGCACAAAATTATAGGATTAATGTGTTCCATCCTATGAAGGGGAGACCCATACGCAAGCGTAACCTCATGAGACAAACGTGTTGCGTCTTATGGAGAGTAGACCGATAGGGAGGCACCCGTATCATAGTATTATTCACCACTTAATGTGTCTTGAATTTATAAAGTATAATGCTTGAATCGTAAGTATTAAGTATAAGAAATGGTTTTACAAAATGAGTATGTGAAGATAAATTTTTAGTATGATTTCCAAGTACCAATTACATGAAGCTTATTTATGATATATACTTTGAAAGTTGACAAAATTTACATTAATATCTTGTTGTGTCTAAAACATATGTATCTCATGAGACATCTTGTGCAATACCCCAACTCATATACACCTTAATTTATGTAATAGTTCATAAAACATCGTTAAGTGAAAATTTCATTATTTTAAAAGCTTTTCTTTTAATCGTTAAACAATCATTTAAAACTTTTGGTCCCAATAAAAATAATTGAGTTTAAAAATATTTAAACAACATTGGGGGTTACAAACTCATAAAAAACACAACCATAGTAAAGCAATAAGACATCTCAAAGCTAACGTCCCATAATCATTCAACATTTCTACATAAAAATTCAGCATGATCACTGTGCTATTCGGATAAATCCATACAGACTCGACTCAATCAAAAAATAGCCCAAAACAATACGGGACATAGCAAAACTTTACAGTATAACTCAATGGTTATTCGAAACCATAAACACAATGCCTCTCAATTACATATCATAGTTATACTACATTAGGAAATAACTCTATCCTCTGATCATCTTTTCTATGTATAATCCACATGAAGCTTCTAAGTCCATCCTTTCTATCATCTAATTCCAATCATCTTGTTCCTAAGTACATAAAATTATAAAAAACACAATACATGCGATAGAAGTCTCGTGACTCAAACGGGTTTTAGACCCTACAAGTTTAACAAATCATAATAATAACAATATTCATAATCAATCAAATAACTTAGTTTATCATCAAAACATAGACCGATTGGTTTCATCATTCCTTTTATTAATATCTTTTACTTATGGGCACCCCCGTATACCATCCCCTTCCTGGGTTGGAACATATCCATCCGTAAGAGTGTGGATTGCATAACTTCCCTATCCCCTTCATGGAATAGACTACATTTATCCATAAGGGTGTGCATCAAGACAACTACTTCGCGACGGGAGTTACCATCCCAGTAGTGTCTATTTGACCCCCCTTCTTATGGGTAAGGTCCTAGTCCGGATGACATTATCATTACATTCATATTTAATAATCCATTTCAATTTTCATTATTCATATGCTAAGAAATTGGTCTTTACTTCATATATCATTCTAACATGTAAAATCATTTCACTTTTCAACATAAATCAATACTCTTTAGTTCAATCTTTAGAAAACATTTAAACATAAAAAACTTGTTGCTATGTTCCTGGTAAAAACTCCTCATGTACTTACCTCGGTAGCTAGGTATGTATAGCTACATTAATCCACTAGTTCTGCCTTTACGTTCTTCCAATTCTCCTTCAACCTCTATTGATTTATTAAGAGGTTAGAACATAATACACAACTAAACACATAATATTTTTTAAATCACTCATGAACTGTTTCTAAACATTATATAATTGCATTCCAAAAGGTTAAATGTGATTCTTAAAGCATAATAGTCATTTTGGACACTTTTACCATTTTTGTGCCAATGTAACTAATTTTGTATTTCTTGGGTTTGACGTGTAATTTAAACAACTTTATAGTTCTAACATATTTATAAAACAATAATAATTGTTTGGATGTCAAAACATCTCTCGTTTTACTCTTTTATGTCATTTTAACAAACCTAAAACAACAAAGTTTCTAAAAAACAAAGACCATTGAAAACATGTTATTTTAGATTCATATACTTCCATTACCTACTTAACACTTCACAAGATTATTCTAGTTCCATTTCAATGGTTACACATGCTTTATAAAAGATTAATTCTCAAATTTGCCAATTTTCCTCTTTTTGTCAAATATGGTATTTTTATGTTTTTACTTTTTACCAAGTTATTTAACAACATTCTTGTTCATACTTCTTTATAAGTTTACTTTGATGATTAGATGTCAAAATATCCATCATTTTCGTCTTTTATACCATTTTTGGCATTTTAAGTCGTTAAAGTTTCTAAAAGTAGAAACTGTCAAAACCTTGATATTTTCCACCAAGTTATTACCCACATGTTTCCATTACTTTATAAACATCATTCCACTTAGTTTTAGGTTCCCTTGAACACTATTCTACGTGTATTAAGTTTGTCCCATTAAGGCTGGATTCTACCATTCCATTCTAATCTTGCCAAAATTTCATCACCTTATATAACATAGGATTCACTCCATCACTTGATCTTTGCTTGCATAATCATTTATCTAAAGTTAAGTTTTGTACACATAACCATTGACTAATAATCCCAATTCAATTATTGTTTCTTTTACCCACAAACAACAATTTCATCACTACCTTCTATATAACATGTAAAGATAGTCATTTTCACCATTCTTTTACTAGAACTTTAAGACTCAAGCGTATTAAGTTACATAAGAATTGCATAAATACGTTCCAAGTAACCAAGTTTTATGCTTTATCACATTTCTTTCACATGTATTTCTAGTCATGAACCTAACAACAATAATATCACATTTTTCTAACACTTGAATTATTCAATTCAATTTTAACATATTCAAGTCCTTTTTAATTCATTCAAGTTCCTAACCATGTGATGGTCCTTTTATATATCAATTTCAGCAAGAATTCTAGTTCCATAAACTTTAAATTCCAAAAACACAAGTAAAGTTAATCCCTTTAGCGTAATACCCAACTCAACAAACATACCAACCAATCTTCTAGGTTTTTCTAAGCTGATTATATGACATACAACAAGAAACAAGTTCCAATTCTATCATGCATCAATAAATTCTCAAACTCAATAGCTAGGGTTTGAAAATTAAACATTTACCTTTCAAGCTTTGGCCACAAATATGAAATCAGGAGGTTAGGGTAACTTTTCTACACAAAAATCGGACCTAGAGAACCTTCCCCGCCACCACCGGTCTGCCCGCCACCACCGTTGAGCACTGCAGCAACTCCGACGGCATGCTGCCGTCATCGTTGATCTTCCATAATCAGAAAAAACATAGTTGTCGTTGCCCCTGCTTCGTGTTGATGAGAGTCACGACCCACAGAGGCTGAAACCGAGCCCTAGTCGACCTTTCCTTTCTTGATTTTTGTGAATCGCACCTGTTGGGTCGTACGTGTGTATTCTACTCGTAATCATACTTTCCCGATCCCCTTTTTTCTTTTCTTTGACTTCAATAATGCGCATACAAGAAAAAGAATTCCATGGGATGATTTTTACTGGTCAAGTGTGCAAAAAGAGTAAGTTACCCCTGCTACCAAATGCCTTGCAATATTCTTTATGCATTTCTTCTTGATTTTTGCAAACTTTACACTAGCATAACTTTTACATATCAAACCCAATTTTTATAAAGTATATATCTTTAGAAAGGTGGGAAGAAGCTTTACAACTTTCTCTCAGTGACTTAATTCTGAACCTATACCAATTTTCCAATACATACCTTCAAACATGGACACTTGGTCATTTTTGTCACTTTTTAGCCAATTCGAAACTTCATATTTTCTTTGTTATAACTCCAAATTACTCGAATATTTTTACTATATTATTGTTACATCAAATATTACACAAGTCTCCTTGATGAATTTTCCCAATTCTCTTTATATTTTGAGATATTAATTCTTAAAGATTGTGAATTATTTCCTTCACTTTTTTCCCTTATTCTTTCAAAGAAAATTTCTAAATGAAGTAATACTTCATTATGGCTCACTAAGAGGTCTTGCGCCAACGGTTTTCATATTTTACTTTCTTCAACTGTTTTACCCTTGCATCACCTAAGTAATAATGCAGACTTTAAACTCTTAAAAATCAATATACTTATATTTATTTATTATCTTATATCAAAATTTTAATTGTTACATATTATTGTTTTTAATGCTATGTATCCCAGGAACATGTTGAGTCATGTCCGTATTAATTTTATCTGATTAGCCCATGCCGAAATTTCGGTAGAAATGTTAGATTATTTTTGGGACATTAGCTTTTAAATGTTTCATTGCTTTACTATGGTTGTATAGATAGAGTTTGTAAACCCAAATGTATTTAAATACTTTTAAACTTATTTGTTTTATTGTAACCAAAATTTTAAAACAAATGACTTATTGTCATGAGAAAAGTTTTTAAAAGAATGTAATTTTATTTCACAATGTTTTATATAATATTACACCAATTAATGTGTAGAAAAGATGGGGTGTTAAGCCATATACAAGAATACTCCTAGGCTGTTTGATAAAAAAGTCTATAGCACAACTATTCTATGAAAACTCATATGATAGATGATGAAGATTTAAACCAAAAATCGTACAGTGACAAAAACAAATGCGGAATAGTTAATCAAAGATAATCAGCAACAGTAAAGAAATACGAAGAAGACGATTTTTCTTGATAAAATGTTTGAAAAATCAAAGTTTAAAATGAAAAATTTGAAGAAAAGTGAAGAAAATGAAGAACATAAGGATGAACACGTTCTTAATCCAAGAATACATGAGAATCTTCTGTGGAGATCTTCAAATCTTTAAAAATAGTGGGGGTGAACTCTTGTAAAATACTCTATAAATTTACGTGGGTGTAAGTATGTAAGATTGGTATGAGACAATGATAGTGGGAGCGGGGTATTTATAGGTTGGTAGGAAATGCCCACCAATGAGGTAAGGACATGTGTCCTATAAGGGGTTTGCTAAAATGCATATGTAACCTTTGTTTGTTGAGGCTAATGTGTACATGGAATAAAGGAATATTCCATTAAATTATTAAGGTGGGAGTTAACGACGTTAGTTAGAAAAGTGAAGGGGTTGAATCTTGATCAGGGTAAAAAAGTGAGGATGAGCAATCAGATATTGACGGGGGGTTGCCATCCGATTTTTCTAATCAGAGCCAAACTTTTTGCTGATCCTTATCCAAGATATTATTGATCCTGATTCAAGATATTGCTGACCCTTGTTGGAATTTTCGCTAATCAACCACTTGAAGTTTCTCTTATCACTTTTCTGATCCATCACTTTTTCGCTAATACATGCATTTTACACAAAAGTAAAAGTAGACATGTCTAGATTTGGTTAATGTTATTTTTTGCTAACACGATTTAAACAAAAACTTAAGACTTCTACTAAAACTGATTTTAATTTAATTCTAAATATTTTTCTCAACAAATGGTCACATACAATAATTTTCAACATTTTCCCCTACGTGATATTTGGTGGCGAAAATATTACAAGGAATTGAATTCACTTCTTTAGAGAAAATCTAATTAATTAAGAAGTCTTTGGTTAAGTTGAATGAAGAGATGACTTCGTTCTTGATAGATTCACGATATAGAGAGGTGGAAGTTAAAGTTTCTTCTGCTTGAGACTTCAATGGACTAGGAGTAGAGTTAACTTGAATTTATTCATCAACCGGTTCATGGGAGTCATGGGACTGTTCTTCAATTTCAGTCCCTTGAATGTCTTGATAAAGAAAGGCTAGGGATATTCCTCTGGAACCAATACTAAGGCAGTGTTGGGATCAATTGGTTCGTCATCTTCTATTCCAAATTTGGTGTCTCTGGCAGGTTGGATTGGAATGCCAGTTTGCAATCCTTCATATTCATCACTAAGATGGCTGGACTCAAGTATAAATTGGTACTTTGGAGGGGAACTATGTTGAGTAACATCTGCAGGTCTGGGAGATTGATGAATATCAGACGATTGGGTTTCACCGGGGGTTGGAGAAGGAATATTGACATGTTATTGAGAGGGAGATTTTTTTGGATTGGCTTGTGCTTGTCTTAGAGCTTTCTTTGCAGCTCTACGGGCTTGACGTTCTTCTTTGGTTTCTCCTAGATGGAGATGTTTCTCTTGTTTATGAGGATCCATGAGTGACTGATTCCAAAGGGATGAAGCTGGCTTCAAGTTCTGTCCTAGGCTCTTGATTGCTATTTTCCATGAAATTATAGTTGACCATAGATTGGCTGTTGAGATCGACACCAACTAAAATATATTCAGGAATAGGAAGAGTATGATCAAAAATCGATTGATCAGGCGGGTTAAAGCATGATATTTTCTTGAACTTAATTGGTTTACCTGAAGGAACCTTAAGTCCCATGGACTTGCAGCACTCGTCTATAAAGATAGACAACAAACGATGGTAAGGAAGTTTGCCTTTGACCACGGTCTTGGTATAGAACATTAATATCTTCCCATAATATTTTTTCTACATCAACCTTAACATTGTAGAAAATCCTATACATTAAAGTCTACAAGATTTTGTTGCAAGCATTGAGTCCACCGGTCCTTCTAGAAAAGGACTTAAGTAGGACTTGGCTCAAATAATGTCAGGGGTAGGAGGATTGGGTCCATTGCTACTCATTAGGGCAGAACAAACAATACCCATGGCATGCAATATATCACTAAGTTCTAGTTCAGCGGGCTTTATACATGCAAAACTAGAATGTAAATGCAATATCTGACAGAATATCTCTTTCGACAAGAAAGTCTCATCATCCTTAGTAATACTAAACTCAATCCTGTAATCTATAACTCTAGCTATGAAATAGCCCTATATAACAGTTCTACATCTATATCTCTACATCTAGTCAAGTAAAAGTACTGGTAATGATTTTTCAAGTAATCAATGCTAACTTGAACTTTTGGGAGTGGCTTGACCTCAAAAGTTGTCACAAGATTGCAATTATCGACACCTCTAAAAACTAGTTTCCGAAAATCCTCTAAAGCTAAAATATTTGTTGAGGAAATAGTGTCTTCGGACATTTGGTGCGATTTAATGTTGAGATCAATGAAAATGGTGAACTTTGAGTGAGAAAAGTGATGGAAATGAGGGTTTTGGGTTCGAACCTTCAATGGTGGTTTAGGAAAAAAACTGAGAGGAAGAAGATGAACTTCAAAAAAGCGGGGTATGAATTTTTGTATGGGTGTGTGATCATAAGGATTTTGTGGAGGCTTTTTGCGGGGGGCCTGAATCAGGGACTTTTGCGGTGTGTGAGAGAGAGAAGTAAAAACTTGGAGGGTGGACTTTTGCGGTGTGTGGGAGAGAGAAGGAAAAAGTCATAGGGTAGAACAATCAAGCAATTTTGCGTTGATGGACTTGGCTAGAATGTTTGCGGAGCCCGGGATAGATCAAAAAATTCTCACGGGTCCAAAGATTTTTGCGGGGTTTGGTCCAGCTGATTTTTGCGGTGCCTATGTTTGATAGAATAAGATCAAATTTTGTGGGGAACCCTTATTTAAAAAAACATTTACACGAATTTTTTTTTGCGGTGCCTAGATAATTTTCAGATCAAAGTCATTTTTCTTACATGAAAATTTGCTAAGTTTAATGTTTTTATAGATTTAAAAATTTGCTGGTCACAAATAACTGTTTGATGAAGTTCCAAAAATTTGCTGACTTAGATTTCCAATTTTTGGAAATTTGCAGACCAATATGCTCAAAATTTGAAGTGATAAAAATTTCATTGATCTTGTCTTGATCCAAATATTTGTGGTGATACGACTTGTCAGAGATAAATTTTTTGTAAATGAGGTTTTTAGACTAAATAAAATTTTTGGAGTCCAGATCAAGTCAAAATTTTAAAATTTTGCAACTTAGGGACTTGAATAATTCTGGAATAACAAATTTACTTGGTCTACTCAAGTCTTAGAGAAAAAGAGAAAAATTATCAAAAATTAGAACCTACAGAGAATAGAGATTTAATTCTCGTGAAGGAATGTGTTCCACAGAAATCAAAATTTATCATATTCCCCTTATGATTTAATAAAATAATTATTGAAGTAGAAAACTTAAAATTTTGATATACAAGTCAAAGAATAAGAACAAGTAAGAAATTTTCACAATATTTTTGGATTTTTCAAGAATATTTCTAGAATATCTTAAAAGAAATTACTCAAGGGGTTCCTGCATTCATGTCATTAATGTCTGTGCTCATCTCTCCATCTTTAAATACTATAGGGTGGTTTAACTTCACAGTGCTGGGAAAAATTGTGGGGTCTTCAATAATATTTTCTATATTATATTGGAAATCCAACATTGACTTGCATAACTTCAGATGTGAGAGAATCTGGAATATCTTTCTTTGAATGTCAACAACAATTATTTCCCTATGATTTATTTGCATTTCTTGATGTTTCTTCATTGTTGTGTACATCAATTTCATCTTTGAGATCTTTAAACTTTTTATTACTTGAGAAGACATCATGTTGAGTTTTCTTGACTGCGAGTCTTGAGAGTCTTCTATATTTTTCTTGGATTGAGCTTTGAGAGTCTTCTAGGATCTTGAATTTGACGTTTTAATACCTAATTTTCATTCATTTTCAAAAATTATATAAGCATTTATATTTGTTCTTCAGAAAGAATTATCTATCTAGATGAACTAAAAGATTTTATCATGACGAAATTCATCTAACTTGATAGTTGTTGAGTAATCTCTAGATCTTCAATCGCCATTGGTGTAGGAGTTTAATCTTCAGTATGTGGCTAGGGATATGGTAAAATTTATGTCGGATGTATGCATGTTGGAAAGTATCATCCTTGATCATTTTGAAAATTGTTCAATGAAACTAAGACAACGAGGTATACGATTGTAAGCCCTATAAGAATACACATAAATGCCTATGCCTACAAGAAATGAAAATCCACTGCTTGATGATGAAGAGGCACAAATGGAATCTCACATGGGTTTTTTTTCCATTTGAACCGTCTAATCTTAAGTCTGTAATTAAAATCTGGATTTCATGAAAGAGGTTTAAAAGGAATACGATTGGACACATACCGAGGAATTATGAAAGTAGAATCATCACTTCAATTGAAAAACAATATGATTCAATATCCTCTTCTAGTATATGTACCTGAAATACATGTCATGAAACTGTTAATCCATGATTTTTGGAAGGATCGCAATTAAATTTTCAAAGGTTGTTCAAGATAAGTATTTTATATGATGTGTTCAAGACAATCAGGATTCAACATGCCAAGGCGACCTAGGAAATGTAAAAAATTTGTTTTCGTCGAAGGGCTTGGTAAAATCATTCACAACTTGTTCCTCGGTGGGAACGAAATGCAATTCAATGTGACCCTTTTGAATGTTATATTTAAGGAAATGATCTCGAATATCGATATGCTTGGTCATCGAATGATTGACGGGGTTATGTGATATAACAATTGCACTCTTGGAATCATAGTAGATCGGCACTTGCTGTATTTTAAATCCGTATTATTTTAGTTTAGTTTCCATCCATAGAACTTCTGAGCAACAACTAGCAACAGCAACGTATTCAACTTCTGCCGTACAGGTTGGCACACAACATTGCTTCGTTGAAGTCTAGCTTACCAGTTTACCACCAAGAAATTGGCAACTTCTGGAGGTACTTTTGGGGTTGTATCAGAAACTAAGACTTAAACAACTGAAAGCTTAAATGAACAGATACAAAAATGATCCCTTCGTCCGAAATGTGAACTACCGATGTATATTTAACTTTGTAATAATAGGGGATCAGGATTCAGAATTCCTAGTTTTTTAAGGAAGTGATTGAATTTCATAGGTCCAATGCTTTTGTAAAAACATCATCTATCTTTTCATCAGAAGGAACAAAAATAATTTCAATGTTTTCTTTCAAAATGTGATCCTTGATAAAGTGAAATATGATATCAATGTGTTTAGTCATAGAGTGGTGGATTGGATTATGAGATATTGCTATTGTGCTTTGAGAGTCACAATACATTGGAATTTTTAGAAAGAGATATCCTTAATCCAAGAGTTGAGGTTTCATCCATAGTACCCGAGAATAGCAGCCTGCAGCAGTGACAAATTCTGCTTCAGTCTGTAGACACAAAAACATAGTTTTGTTTCTTGGATAACCAACTAACCGACCATCCACCAAGGAAGTGACATCCTCCAGATATGCTTTTTCAGTCAAGCTTTCAACCGGCATGATCCGTATAGTAAAACTTGAAGACTATAATCATTTCTAATAGGATACCAAAGCCCTAAAGACTAGTGCCTTTGAGATATCTGAAAATCTGCTTGATAGCTACCAAATGAGATATCTTCGGATCAATTTGGTATCGTGCGCACAAGAATGTAGAGAACATTCTATCTAGACGACTTGCAGTGAGGTACAGGAGTGACCCAGTCATGCCTCTATAAAGCTTTTGATCCACAGATTCTGCGTTTGGATCCACAGCAAGTTTAGAACTGAAGGTGATCCACATATTCTGGTTTTGATCCACAGATTCTGCTTTTGATCCATAGATTCTGCATATGGGAACCTTTGCGAATGCACAATTGTCAATACCATATTTCTTTAACAGCACTATAGTATCCTTTTCGTGATGAAGGAAAGTTCCTCGCATTGCTTGTTTTAGCTGCAAACCTAAAAAGAAGGTATTTCATGATTCATGCTCATTAGAAACTTACTTACCATAAGCCTAGAGAAATCAGCAACCATGACTTCCTCTATAGAACCAAATATAAGACCATCTACATAAATTTGCACACGCATTAAATGTTCTTATTTGATCGTCTGAAGGCCGTCAGATCCACAACTCCTCGCACGACTCCGGAGGCCTCAAGAAACTTACTAAGAGTGACATACCAAGCTCGAGGGGCCTGCTTCAACCCATATATGGCTTCATGGGTTTGTGGCAGTGATTAGGATGTTCTTTTTGGAATAGTGTCCAAGGTCAAAACTAATTGGTAAGCACTTTCCATTAATAACAGGGTTCTTTTTGGGTTATCCTCAGTAGTCCAAATGGTATTAGAGTTATTTGAGAAAGACAATAAATAGTTTAATAATTTATTATGTGATGATAACTTAATTAGAAACTAGTTTGGAATTAATTAGAATTAATTAGAATTAATTTAAATTAATTTCGGATTAATTAAAAGTGCACGGACTAAATATTAATTGTTTAATAGTTGGGCAATGTATAATATTACTTGGGGGAGGATAGGGAACGAAATTTGAAGGGTTTATCTTCAAAATTTCGTTCACCCTAGTGATATATGTGATAAGGTTTTGAATTTCAAGATATTGCGGATTAATTAACCAATTATCATTTATCCAGTTTAAATTCAAATAACGTTTATCTATAAACACCATTGCAAGCAATAAATACCCCTTCATGGCCCTCAATATTCTCGTCACACTCCTACAGGTCTCTAAGACTTGGAGTTTCTCTCCTCTCTTTGCATTATCTATAATCCCTCTCTAGGGTTTTATAACGAGCTTTCTTAATTAACCAATTAACCTAATAATTTGGACTTATTGGGTGTGAACCATTAGAGGTACTCTTTATTGCGTACTACCTTCCTTAGTAATTGTTACTTGCCTTAGATTAATATTGTATGTTTCCGCTACCATGATTGCTTGTTTTAGGATATTAGAAAACCTAACAGTGGTATCAGAGCCTATGCTTAGTTGATATTTGCAATACATGATTATTTTCTTGCTAAATTTATTTTCAAAAATTGTAAATATGCATGGATAAATCGAAACTTTTGGAGTTTTATAATTTTAAAGTGTTTTAAAATAATTTTTGTAATTATATCCAAAAGGTTTATTTATCTTTTGCTTTATTTGAATTTTTGAAATTATTTCCTTTCGCTAATTAATGAAATAGGAGATTTAAATTGTTTAAATTATTTTGAAATTTTTTTAGGATAATTTAATTAAAATTAATCATTATCATGTGTCCTCACATGATTTGAATATTTAATTGGTAATTAATTATTCTCATTTGATTATACATGGATACTTAGGATTAATTAGTTAGTTCAATTTTGATCCTAAATGGGTGCCTTGCTTGTTTGATGTTAATTATTAGCACGTGTCCTCATATGATTATAATAGTTAAATGGTGATTTGATATTATCATTTCAACATATATGTTAATTGAATTAATATGATCAAACAACTGGTAAATTTTAAAAGTTTAAAGTATACCCTATACATTATATAATAGCTTATATTATATGTATAACTAAGATTAAATGTATCAACTTGGATGATGACTAGCTTCATCCATTCTAAGCACTCTAAGATGGTTTAAGGAAACAGCCTATAAAATGACTATTGAATGAGCATCATTTTCGCTCACTGCCATTTGTGTGGACCAATGGAGTTACCAAAAGGGTCCAAACAAATTTGATATCAAGTTAAAAGTATTAACTTAACAATTATCCAAAAAAATTTCCCGTTTAGATAAATCGGAAAATGTGTAAATGTATGCTAGTCCATGAAAACGCACATCATTTACTTATGCTCTATTAATGGACCGTGCGTGGTTAACCAGCACATTAATTTCAGACTGTTGGTGAAAGATGATGTGGCAATTCGGGTTTATGGTTGTTGATGGAGCATGTGTGGTTAACCAATACGTCAATTTGAGACTGTAAATGGAACGAATGTGCCAATGCGGGTTTGCATGGTTAACTCACAATCTTGTTTATGGTCCTAGGCATCCCATCCATAGAAGTAAGATAGCATATATGAGATTAACATGCCATTGATAAACTCAATGAATCTCAAAAGATCTAGGAATTTCATAGTTATTGAAATTGGCAAAATGTATGCCTACCTAAATATCTTCATCGCATGATTACGACATCCTTTTTCATTAATTGAAGTGAAATATGGATCCTAGCCCTATTAAATAAATTGGGTAATTATTTTTAAGGATAAATCAAACCCACTAAAACATAAATCAACAACTATATCATGAATGATGTCTAAAATACATATTGTCCACTATAAAGAATACTACTGCTACATGGAGTAAGATATGGTTTCCGATTAGGTCATAGTTAGATTATAATATCATGAGATGATCCTAGATTAAGTGACTAGTTTGTATAATTAGCTCATACTAATTTTGATACAAACAACATGGGAAAAACAATCACGGAGTTGTATGGCGTGTTAAATACTAAAATTAACATGGCTACACATAGAAACTCCAACTCCACTCCTCTATCTAGACAGGAAATGTCGAGATGAGTAACGTCAATCACTCCAAGGATTAAGAGGATTGAAGTTGGGTTGCCCAACTACAATCTTAATGCCAAGGACTAAGAGAGAAGCTAACTCTGAGTCTCTGAGACACTTCGAACAAGCCTAAAATATAATATGTTCCACTACAAGGTAAAAGGAAGCAAAATATTGTAACATAGAGCATTGGACCAAATCATAGCCATTGAGCCCTTGCTATATTCTATAGGATTAGTGGCTAACTGACTCTAAGTTAGTGGCCAATTGTTGTAGTTTATGGTATTATGATCATAAATTGTTAAGTTATACAATGCTTCATGACATGGTTCTGACTTCGTTTGTTAAAAGCATATTAGGCTTGTTATATATGAAAGAACAAAACTTAGTCATGAAATCTATGAAACTAGTATAGCAACAATAGTCCAAGGTTGATTCAAAATGTCCAAGAGATTTGGATAAAATGTATTTGTGGAGTTATTATCATGATACGTGCATTACCAAATATCCATGTGGATAGGATTTTGGAAATCATTTGACTATGAGTCTTATGATTAACGTTACTCTTATGCAGATAGATGACAATAGCACCACTTAGTAGGTATATGTCTGTTGGAATTAGTTCACACCAATGGTCCATTCAGATTGACCATAAGATGTAGTTAAAGAAAACTTTCATGTTTTTGGAAATTGTCATCATGGTCATATAAAGGAAACGCATCACTAAGATCCATTCGGACAGGACCTTAGATTCATTTGACTTAGAGTCAATTGATGTATGTGATTCTTGCTTACTTGACAAGATGACAAATATGCCATTCACAATAAGTTGTGAAAGATGCAGGACTTGTTGGACCTCATACACGTTGGTATATGTAGACCGTTCAAATCCACCACAGGACATAGTGAAAGATACTTTTTTACATTTACTGATGAGTTTAGTACATATATTTGTGCTTATATGATTAAACACAATTTGGAAACCCTTGAAGTGTTCAAGGCATTGCAAAACAAACTTAAGAATCAACTAGGCAAAAGGACAAGATACTTAAATCCAATAAGGGATTGGTGAGCATCTTAGTCAACGTCATATGCTCATCTAAGGAACTTGGAATGGTTTCAAAAGTTAACCTCTTATGGAACACCACTTCATAATGGTGTAGTCAGGAATATAAAACAATTGTTGTTTGATTTGGTTCATGATGAGTCCTAATATTCCTCGGAACATATTTGGAATTGTGTCAAAACAATGTTGCCAAATCCTAAAGCTTGTACCAACTAAAAGGTATTTACGACACCCTCTAAGATGTGAAGTGGGGATTGTCCCTTGCTAGCACATGAGAAATTCTCAGGTTGTGAGGTTTTGTTCATTACAAAACGCTCGACAAAACGAGGACCCAGATCGGAGATGTGTTACTTCGTTGCTTATCCCAAAAGGGTTCTTGGAATAGTTGGTTTTAGAAACCTTCCAAGAACAAAGTCTTTATTGCGCGAATGGCCATCTTTCAAGATAGGAGATTATACTCTAATAAGCTAGTGGGAGCTAGATTGATCTTGATGAGATTCAAGAATCGACCAATGAAGAACCTAGAGTTGGGCTAGCACTTAACTAGTGGTTGAGAAACTTGTTGAGACTAAGCAAAGAGATTGCTTAGAAATTTGAGACATCTTCACATCCTGTTTAAATTTGATAGAGAATGTCGTGCACCTAAACTCCTTAGTTTCCAAATCAGGAACGTGATGGCACATTAAATGGCCTAGATAAGCCTATGAACTATCAAGAAACTATGGTAGGCCCATAGGCAACTAAATGAAACGAAGTGATAGTTAGCTAGATTCAATCCATGTATGATAATCAAGTTTGGAATTTGATTGATAATGAATGATAACCAATTTGGGAATTTGGTTCATCACACACCTAGTTTCAAAAACCGTTAGGTGCCAATGGGTCTTTTGGGAAAAGACAGACATGGATAGAAATGTTCACACATTAATGCTAGGTTGATTGCAAAGGGTTACACACAAATTCAAGGATATGATTTTGAGAGAACCTTGCCGCCAATAGCAATGATCAAATCTATCAAGATATTACTTGCATTTCATAATTATAAAATATCGTAGAAAGGATGTAAAGAAACCACTTTCCTCAACGGAAAACACTAAGAGGATGTGTAAGTAACACATTCAAAGGTTTTTTTATACAATCCAAGAATCCTGATATAGTGTGCAAGCTTGAGAGGTTCATTAATGGACCCAAACAAGCGTCTCGCAGCTGGGATTTTGTTTCAATGAGAAAGTTAAAGTATTTTTATTTTGAGAAGCAAAGCCAGCAATATGTGTCAAGGCTAGTGGGAGAATTGTAGTCTTCGTTGTTACGGATGTTGGTGACACATCACTTATAGTAAACAATGCCCAATGTTGCAAAGTGCAAAAGCTTGGAAATGTTTCGCTATGAAGAACTTGGTAGATGCATTATATGGTATAAGAATCTATGGAGATAGATAATTAATAAAGAACCTTGTACGAGGATCTAAAACAATCTATGGAGATAGATACTTGATAGAGAACCTTGTATGAAGAACTATGGAGATAGATTGAATGGCTAATAGGACTAAGCCAAGATACAAACTTAGATAAGATCTTGGTGTTGGATTTGGTGTCTATGCCATGACTTATAATTGTATTTATCTTGTTAATTGAAGCAAAGTCCATTTGGGTTGCCCTCATAGCTGGAGGATTGATGTAGAGTTCAGTAGAGAGAAAGGTTGATTTATTAATTGTTTAATAAATCAGAAGAAATAAATAAATAGTTTATTAATATATTTAAGTGTTAATATATTAATTAGAAACTATAATAATTAATTAAGATTTAATCTAGAATTAATTGGATTTAATTTAGTGATTAAATTAATTAATTATAACTGCAGGGACTGGTTTGTATTTATTCAATAGTTGAATAACTGGCAAGCCAGTGTCCAGGGGCCAAAACTGGCGCCAACCTGGAGCCCTCCTCTAGGGTTGGCGAAAACCCTAATTAGGGTTTAAGGGATCTGCTCCAAGTGGTCAACAGGATTGCCCATTTGGAGGCTCCTTAGGGTTTCAGGCGTAACCCTAGGAGGCTATAAAAGGAGCCCTCTGGCTCCCCATAATTCATGCCTCCCTCTCTCTGTGATTACTCTGCTGAAATCTTCTCTCCATTGCTTTGGGTGTGACTTGCATTTGAGGCAGGATCATTTTGCTGCTAGCTTCAAGAACAAGATCAAAAGGTTGGTTACTCTTTATTTGATCTTTAGAAACTATTGTCGGCCATAGGTTTTAGTTTATAATCTTCATAGAAGAAAACATAGATCTTTCTAGGGTTGCATGTGAACCATAAGAATTGTTTGTTCATTGATTGCTTCAAAACCCTTCAGTGGTATCAGAGCTATGACTTTGTTTTCTTGTGAATTGATTTGAACTGTTTTTGCCTTGAGTCTTTTTGCGAAAAACACCTCTTGGAAGAGGCCTTGATCGAATTCAAGGCTAGGGTTTCCTAACCCTAGCCACCACCCTTCGTCCCCTTTGATTTGCTTGCCTTTTATAAGTAGGTTGTTATTTATGGCAATTATTCAATAATTAAAATAACTGGAATCCCTTATCTTTGCATGCAATTTTCATGATCTAGGGATAAGGGTTAGGAAATTAATTTGATTAATTTTTATGATTCCCTTATTAGATTTAATTAATTTAATTAATTGTTAATTAAAAGATAAATTAAATCAGCTTAAAGAATTGATTTAAATTTTCTAAAAAATAGAATAAATTAGCGAAAATTCTGAATAAATTAATTATAATATATTTTAATAAGATTAAAATATATCTTATATATTTATGATTAAAAGTTAATATTTATATATAAGATTAAATGGTTAGTCTTACCGTTAGTAGGCCTCATTAACAAAACTGTCATATAAAGAGGGTATAAAGCGACTGCCTATAAAATGGCTGTCTAATGGGTATCTACTCTTACCCACCGCTCTCCTGGTCAGTCGAGTGTCGTTAGCCGAACGGGTTTGATAGAACCGCTAAGCCTCTTAAAAGTATAATGCTGTAATTGAAAGTACTAGAACTTTAAAGAAATCCCAATCTAGTTACTTTAGGTTTTAAAAATGTGAATTGGTGCTAATCCATGAAGTTGCACATTGCACTTTGTGGAACGTTGGTGGAGCGTGTGTGGTTTACCGGCATGCCAACTGGGGTCTGTAAAGAGCCGCAATGGGTTTCTCGATTTTGTCATTATTAACGGAGCGTGTGTGGTTAACCGGCACGTTAATTAGAGATGACAATTGACTTCGAGAGTACCAAGCGAATTTGCATGGTTATTCACACCCGGTTTGTGATCCTCGGTATCCCAGTCACAAACAGCGGGGCATTCCCGAGATTAAAACATGCTATTAAACAGTTCAATAAATCTCATAAAGAAACTAGGAATTCCATTATAATTAGATTATTTTTCCACGGTGGAATTGGCTGAATCGTCATTCGCCTACCTTATAAAATTTACAATATAGATTACGGCGTCCCTCTTCGATATTGTAGATTGTTATTATAGGATCCTAGCCTTATATTTATTCTTGGGTGAATATAAGGATTATTATTAATTTCTAATTAAAACTACCGTTAGTACTGAAAGTCAAATCGTTGACCAACTCGTAGTTTGATATGTTAGGATTGTATTATCAAACTTCTTATTTTGATGGAATAAATTTACTTTTGTATGAATGTTTTAAGTAATGAACGAATACTTATGTCTTGTGTATGTTGTCAACTTATATCTCGGATAAGTCGTGTCCTGATAATATTGTAACTATCCGAAATCCAGTATTGGATTTCGGACCTTCAAAGGAACTCAGAATCAGAAAGTATCACATCCAGAAGAAAGAGTTCGGAAAACCATACTCCGAACTAACTCATAAGTTCAAGATATTCTCAACTATATTTCCAAAGACACTCTGATCAAACCATCCAGGACTCCGAAATCCACTAAGGATTTCGGACTATCAATATGAACATAACTAAGGAAATATTACACTTAAACATTCAACAAAGAAGACTGAAGACCAAAGAACACCAAGAAGATAAGGCAAGGGATAAGTACTTCAACTTATAGGATATGATTAGACTAGATCAGGCGTTACCCTCTAGAAGTATGTCTGTTGTACTTTAGAGTATTATTAATTTATAGACAAGCCACCCTAGTCTGACATTGTATTTTTATATTAGATTCACCCTTTCTTTTCTGACTGAAGAGAGACGTACTGTCTCCTCTTCAGTCCATAGGTTATTATCCGAAGGTCCTCCCTTAGTCTATAAAAGGGAGACCAAGTTCATCTTCAGTCCTCATGGTTTTGAGAGACTTCATGTAACAATTTCTCTTATTAATACAATCTCTCATTCCATCAATTCTTACACTCTCATCTGCATTTCTTATCGTCCTTACATTTCTAGCACTCTTTAATTTTAGTCTTTATATTTTCAAGTTATATAACTGCTAATTCCTGTTATTTATTGTTGAGCTATTAAGATCTATTCTAAGTATCAATCCTTATAATTCTGCAACCACATCAAGTCTTCGGACTTGTCCATCTCAAGTCTCAGGACTTGTCCATCCGAAACTTCCAGTTTCGGATCTTTACTTTCCGCAATCTCCATTTTCGCACTTACTTAGAATATTTGGCGACAACAATTGGTATCAGAGCCTGAATAGCTGTTCATAAGATTCTAAGTACCTAGTTTACTCAAGACCCTGGCTGTAGCAACAACCTTAGAATCCTATGTGGATCATTGCATGCTATTATAGCTCTCAAAATCTTAATCTCTCTCTCTAGAAACTCTTTTCATCATGCAGATGAACTACTCTCTGAATGTTGCCAACAGCGTTGGAGGCTCTAATTGAGCTCCTATACTCATTCCAATAGAGTATAATGGCTAGGCATCTCGTATGTGCAACTATCTCAAAACCAAAGGGAAAGATATTTGGCGTTCAGTCTAAGAAGGACCACATCTTCCAACATACACCCCTAGACCAGACACTGCAGAAAAGGCTCTAGGTGGTACTTCTCATCCAAGGCTAACTCCCTTGGATATAGAGAAAATGGATAACGACCAAGTTGCTTTCACCGAAATCCAATGTGGAATTCCTCCAGAACTCTTCGATCTCATACAAAATTGTACTACAGCTCAACAGATCTGGGTTCTCTTGAAAAATATGTTCTTAGGAACAGAAGAAGTAAAGGTCAAAGCATTTGTAGCTTCCCGAAACGTCGAGATCTGGTCCTCAGGAGATGATGATGAGCAGTTTGAAAACAAGCGAAAACGAGGAAAAGGATTTGGAGAATGCATGATGGTACAGGCAAATCGAGAAACTCCAATCCCAGGGCTGGCAAGCTCCAAACATCTCGAAAACACCGCCGAATCGTCATCTTCTTACATGCCGAAGAACTACGCCTTCATGGTCAACCACAAAATAGGCAAAGGTGTAAGTATCATCGAACAGGTACGTAACATGCTCCATACACATCAAATTTACTCTAATAATCTAGAACCTGCTCTAGAAAAAATATCTAACACTTGTGCAGATTCCTTAGCTGCATATCAGCGGGTTCTGGAAGAAAGGGACGATGGGTATGACGAGGTGATAAAGTTGAAGAATAGACTAGAAGATAAAAAGTTATTTTGTGATAAACTTACTGCTGATTTGAAGATCGAACAAACTTCTAGGACTCTATTAGAAAACTCAAATCAGCTTTTGACATCACAAAAGGATTAAACCCGAAGTGATAATGTAAGACTAAACAAATTAGTAGATCAGTTGTATCATGCAACTGAAGTTTTCAAATCTCCTGCTAATACTAACTCTTCAGAAAACACTTTCAATTAGGGATGGGCAAGAAAAACCACAAATAAAAACTATCCTATTTACAACAGAAAAAGTCCATTCTTTCAGTACCCTTCAAATGAATATGATGATAAACACGATGAGGACACAACCAAGAATCTTTCTAAAAACCCTATCAATGAATCAGAAAATGCCATTTCTGAGTCAAAAATAGGAGTTAACATTCCCTTCTCATATTTCTCAGAAGTAGACACTGGCGATATCAGCAAATTGTCTACAACTTCAGTCCCATTCATGCCTAGACATATGACCACGGTCACAAACTATCCACCGTCAAATTCTCAGCAACACTCTTTAATAAAAAACCAACAAAGTAACTATGTTACTAAAGAATGCATTCCAAATTCTAATAAAGAGAAAATTGATGAGAAAATTGAAATGGAAACGTCCCCAAGCAGTATCATCGTTAAAAATGATTTCAACAAAATTATAATCAGAAACCCTAATGTTACTGATATGTCCTATGTGACTTCTGAACCTTCAAGTTCTGACTCTAAGTCATCTGAAGACAGATCAAAAGATAACTTTTCAAACAATCCGATCAAGATTTCGCTCAAAAAGCTTAAAGTCAATTATGAGGGGACAAGCTCCCTGAATGATTCTTTATCTGACTCTTCCCCAAGAGAAATTTTTCAAATAGGAAAAGGAAAGAATCTAACCAAACAAGGAATAAAACCAATCCTTAACAAAAAAGATCTCAGATCTCCTCGATCTCACGCAAGATTTGAACAAAAAAAATGCTTCTACACTCATTCAACTATTATCACTCCAAGTCATACTCAGAGATCAACTTCTTCAACACCACGAAAGTACATCCACAAGGGATTACTTCCGACTCCTAAAATCAAACCCATTCAACAATTTCAAAATATCAGAAATTCAAACTACAACTCAGAATTTCCAAAACTAACAAGAAATTCAAAAATAGCTCAAAACAGACCCTCAACTTCTAAGAAACACATAAACAAATTCGTGAAATCAAAAATATCATTTTCAAGTATCATCAGAAACAACAAGCCTACCTCAAATGTTATCGGAACCAAGACTCAGAACTATAATCGTTCTGAAACTACTCTAAAAATTTTAAAACGACAACAAAATAATACTTGCTGTCATTGTTGAAAACATCATTCTAAAACAATCAGTGTCAAGGATCCTAGGCACTCCATGAAAAACTACTCCCCAAAACTTCCAAAGAGATTTGTTCAAAAATGGATCGTAAAAACACCCACTTCTTATTCAAAATTATCTCCTGAAATTGAAACTCCCATCAAATCAATTGTCAAAAATAAATCTTCCATGTCTGTAAAAGCAAATGGGACCAAACAAGTTTGGGTACCCAAACTAACCGTCAAATCTTTCAGGCACTTAGTACTGAAGAGCAGGATGACGAATGGCTGATAGATAGTGCCTGCTCAATGCACATGACCGGAAGATTGGAGTTTCTAAGAGATTACAGAGAAGTCAGCTTTGGAGGATACGTCACATTCGGAAATGACGCAAATGGCATCATCAAAGGCTATGGTGTACTTACAAACGGAAACTTTACCATTCAGAAGGTTGCCTTCGTTCTCGGACTCAAGCACAATCTCATAAGCGTAGGTCAACTGGTCAGCACCGGTCTTCGAGTTGAATTTGACAATGAATTAAGTTATATCATGACAGGCAACAGAGACAGATGTCTAATAAAATCTCCAAGACAACTCAACATGTTTCCATTAGATATCTCTATGTTTATCGGAAAACCAAGACTTGGCCTACTGTCAAAAGCACACTCCGAAATGAGTTGGTTATGGCATCGGAAACTAGCTCATCTCAACTTCTGATACATGAATCAGTTGGTAACAAGAGAAATGGTCAGAGGAATGCCACTTCTGAGGTTTGACAATGAAAACTTATGTGCAGCATGCGCATTTGGCTAGCAAAAGAAGAAACCTCACAAACCAATCACTGACACAGGCATTACTCGTCCACTAGAACTTCTTCACATGGATCTTTGCGGTCCATCAACAGTTGCTAGTATAAATCACAAGAAATACATCCTGGTTATCGTGGACGATTACTCCCGATTGACCTGGGTATTCTTCTTAAGATTAAAATCAGACACCTTCCCAGAACTCAGAAACTTTATTACATCAATCGAACTCAAGATTCAACTTCCAGTAAGAAGAATCCGAAGTGATAATGGAACTGAGTTCAACAATAAGCAAATTGAAGAATTTATGACATCCAAAGGAATAGAGCACAACTTCTCAGCACCATATACACCTCAACAAAACGGTGTCGTAGAAAGAAGAAACAGAACATTAGTGGAAGCAGCTCGATCAATGCTGACCTTTGCAAATCTTTCTCTAACCTTCTGGGCAGAAGCAATAGCAACTGCATGCTTTGTTCAAAATCGATCCATTGTCAACAAAAGACTACAAATGACTCCCTATGAAGTATTAAACGGAAGAAAACCTAATGTCAAATTCTTTCATATATTTGGCTGCCGGTGCTTCATTAAAAATAACAAAGATCATTTGGGAAAATTTGCACCCAAAAGTGATGAAGCAGTATTCATGGGATATTCATCAAAATCAGTAGCATATCATGTTCTAAAGAAGAGAACACGAGTTATCGAAGAAAGTTTTGACATAGAATTCGACGATCAATACCAATGGAGAAAGAAGAATCAAGATTTCTATATGTAATGGAAAATGATGTTCCAGTGGGACATCGACCCATTCATACAGTTGAAATTGATTACGACTTACTCTTTGATCCATCAGAAACAGCCAAAGAAGCCGAAGTTGTTCACTCTCCAGATGCTATACAGCAACTCATCTCAGCATCAGGACCCTCAAATTCATCAGAACATACTGCATCCAACAATCAGACAAATCTTCCGATAAACACTCCAACAATTGAGGGGGAGCCTCTGCTCCCTTCTCCGAATCATCAAACTCAGAAGGAACCATCAATCCTAGCAACCTCTGAGGGGGATTCTAGACTCCCTACACATGTAGATGGAATACCTCAATCCGAGGGTGACCATCAACCCTCAGAAGATACCTCATCAGCAGATATCCCATCAGAAAATTTCACAGCCCACTCCTCTGATGCAGTGACTAACAACTCACCGGTCTTTATCTTTAAAGCCGATGAGAATACATCAGCTGAAGAATCACAAATTCAAAACACCACTCCTAAAGACTCACATTTCATTCAAGATATCCCCCCACCCATTTCTGATCCAGCCCTCCTTTCACGCTTACACAAATGGACTCGGAGTCATCCTCCGAACCAAATCATCGGAGATCCCTCATCCAAGGTTCAAACAAGATCAAAGAAATCAATTCAGGATGAATGTCACTATGCCGCATACATCAGCAAAGTTGAACCAAAGACAGTCCTAGACACTCTAGACGACGACGATTAGATCAAAGCCATGCAAGAAGAACTATCAGAATTCAAATGAAACAACGTCTGGGATCTTGTTCCGAGACCCTCCAATCATAGAGTCATCGGTACTAGATGGGTCTTCCGAAACAAACTTGATGACATGGGCACTGTAGTCAGAAACAAAGCCAGATTAGTGGCAAAAGGATATAGTCAGATCGAAGGACTTGACTATGATGAAACGTATGCACCAGTTGCTAGACTAGAAGCCATTCGGATTTTTCTAGCCTACGTTGCACACAAAAATATTATTGTACATCAAATGGATGCAAAAAGTGCATTTCTTCAAGGTGATCTTCAAGAAACAGTCTATCTTCAACAACCTCCAGGTTTCGAAGTTCTATCACGACCTAACCATGTGTATCGCCTAAATAAGGCAGTATATGGTCTAAAACAATCATCCAGAGCCTTGTATGAAACATTATCAACCTTTCTAGTTTCATCAGGATACAGAAGAGGAGTCATTGATCCGACATTCTTTGTCCGATCTCATCAGAATCACATCATGATCGTACAAGTCTATGTAGATGATATCATCTTCGGATCAACAAATCAAGCAATGGTTGATGAATTTGCAAAGGTGATGACAGACAAATTCCACATGAGCATGAATCGAGAAATAAACTTCCTCTTAGATCTTCAAATCAAACAAACCAATAGAGGAATCTTCATACATCAAGAGAAATATACAAATGAACTTCTGAAGAAATTTTCTCTTGAAAACTGTTCTACTGCCAAAGTTCCGATATCCACCAATCATAAAATCTTTGCAGACCCCGAAGGCGAGCCAGTAGATCATAAGTTGTATCGAGGGATGATAGGCTCACTATTGTACTTAACCGCAAGTAGACCCGACATCATGTTTTCAACTTGCCTGTATGCCAAATATCAAGCTGCTCCGAAAATGTCACATCTGACAGCTGTGAAGCAAATATTCAAATATCTCAAAGGGACTAAGGCAATGGGACTATGGTATCCAATTAGAGACAACTTTAAACTCCAAGCACTCACCGATTCGGACCATGCCGGATGCAAATTGGATCGGAAAAGCACATCCGGAAGCTGTCAATTCCTTGGTGGAAGATTAGTCAGCTGGTCCTCCAAGAAACAAAACTGTGGTGCATTGTCATCAGCAGAAGCAGAATATGTGGCTACATCCACCTGCTGTTCACAAGTTCTCTAGATGAAAACTCAGCTAATGGATTATGGCTATCGATTCCTTCAAGTTCCTATCTATTGTGACTCTAAGAGTGCCATAGCTATCTCTCATAATCCTATTCAGCACTCTATGACCAAACACATTGATCTGAGATATCACTTCATCAAGGATCAAATCTTATAAGGTAACATCGAACTCTACTTTATTCCTACTGATGAACAAGTGGCTGATGTCTTCACAAAAGCCTTAGATTCCACTAAATTCAACAATTTTCTGGATAAGTTGGGTATGTTAAATCCTGACTCTGACTTCTTCAGAGAATGATCGCCAATTTCTGATCATTCTCCTCTCAGCAGATCAGTCAGCTCTAAAGCAATCTCTGACTATCCTCTTAGAACCTTAAGCCTTCCGACTTTTCTCATAATAGTCTCAGAAAACTTTTCTCAGAATTCTCAATCACAAGTTGTCACACTCTTCATTTTAGGGTTATCAACACACATATAAAAGCCAAATCTACTTTCATTAAAATAAACATTACATTCACTGAATCCATTAAGTCATGAACCTAAACATGTCAAAAACCTATGACTTAAGAATTCATTGCAAAAAGACTACTAGAAAACATCAAAAAGAACAAACGATGATCTTCTCTTCTTCCCTTCTCCTTAATGCTTGTTGTACTGCCACTTTGGAGGATTACCATATGAAAAGTTCTGTGTGATTCGCACAGACGAATCACACACTCGCACCGTCTTCCCATCCAGCAGCACAATGTCATAAACATCGTCGCCGATCACGTCGTCGACGACACCATTCCACCACCCTTGTCGATCCCATGCATCGACATAGTCACCGACTTTGTATTCTACAATCACAGTCGGTGGAATAGGACGAAGAAGACCGTATTTGACCCTCACGATCATCATCCTTCCGGTGGTGTTATCCGGTAAACATCTCAGCTGCACCTCACACCGCCGTTTCCAGGTTTTTGTGATCACCCCTTCGTAAAATCCTCCAGCAAAATCTCCATGAGTCAGCTTCACTTCGACCTCATCGAAACAATTGAAGAAGAAACGAGCCATATTGAAAGCAAATTAAGTTTAGATAATTTTGTTCTTGATACAAGTGGTTAAATATTCAGTCGAAACCCCCTTTTTATAACCAACCAACATGCCCATTCATCTTCTCTAATCCATTTACTCAGAGGTTATAATGACCTTAGTGGGCAGTTAATGCACCCGTCACATCAGCATCATTGCCTAAACCGTTGATTAGACGGTTCGGCAACTTTGACGGCGTTATGGGTAAAACTGCTCTTGCTCCTATACTGATTGTTCTCCCTTCCCAAAACTGACACACCCTCACCTAACCCTCCATATTCCTTTCTCTCTCTCTATACATTTTCTCCCTAAAAACGACAAACTCTGTCTTCTCTCCGAACTTTCTCATCTCCGACTTCTTCCTACACACTTTCAAAATGAAAAGTTCTGAATCCCATTCACACACACAAACAAATAACATGACTTGCTTTCATTCATAACACCCAAAACATTACAACATACAACAAAAGCAATTCTTACATAATCCTAACCATACAAGCAAACATACAATCCGATACAAGACACATAAAACACCGGGAAATCAACAGTCTTCTCCAATCATCAGAGCTTATAGTATTGCCACATCGGAGTCTCTCCAAGATGATACCTCTGATGAATCCTCAGTTCCGACTCATCAACAAACAGACGAGTCCCATCCACTAAAACCACATGGAACTGATTGAATGGTGTCTTTCTCGAAATAGCAGCTGGCCACCATCCTCGTCGGTACCACACCTCTACGAAATCAAACTGCTTAAACTCCACCAAAACTTTAGGAGGAACAGGTTGCAGATATGCAAAGTCCACATGCACATTCAAAGGACCACCGGTGGATCCATCAGTCAACGTTGTCATCTTTACCTCATAACGATGATTCCATACAGACTTGATCACACCACCATAAACTGCACCAGCAAATTCACCATCTTGCATTCTAACCTCCACCTTCTCATCACGATTAAACGGACGTCTTGAAGCCATGATTAATTCACCAAAATCTTCACTTGTGTGATTTCTAAGTGTCATAAACAACCCCCTTTTATTACCACTTCCCCCTTACCACTTCTTGACACCTCATCACTTCGAGATCAGTAATTTAGAGATGTGATAAATGATTTGACCACCTATCTTAGGCAGTCTGCATCATAGTTATCTCCACAGAAATGACATGACAACTCTTAAAGTCATCCACTGCTTAGCTACACTCAAAGACCAAGTTCTGAATTTTTCTCTCCGAACCATAATCTGAACTTTTTGTTTCTGATCAATAGTTCTCCGAGATACTACCTTACTCTCTGAACCTTCAAACTCAGAACCTAACCCTCTGAATATTCTGTTCTGACTCCTTTCCACATCTCAGAACTCTCATATCAATACCCTCACTCAGAATATTTCCTCTCCGAACCTATAACCTTACAATTTCAAGTTTTCTCACCATCTCAGAACACACAACTCTACTGACTTACGACTTTACTCAGAATTCCTTCTTTCTGATCAAGTCAGAACTATCATACTCATACCAGTCCGTATTCAATTGGGGAATGAAAATTAAATACGAAATCATTTAATACCCAATAATTAAAATCCATATGCTCCATTTTTTCTCCAACGGATATTCTCTCTGTCACACATGTCCGTCCTTTAATGGACCCTTCCTTTTCATCATTTCTTTGCATTTAATGCCAAGCATTCGCTTTTCTGACACAACTGTTCACACGTCCCTTCATTTCCGCAACCCGACGGTTTCTTACACTTTTTCAAATAACTATAACCGTTTCCCTCTTATTTCAATCCCTCACACTTCTTCATCTTCTACAACAATTCCTCTCTATTCTAATATCTCTCTCACCGCCATCTTCCATCTCTCAACCCTAAAAATCTAAAATCTTCCATCACTCTTCACCTCTTACATCCAAACTCTTCAATGGCTTCACAATCCAAGAGCGACAATGACACTATCAATGTTGCACTCTCCAACCTCTACCTTTCAGAGGATCTCAAAGCTTACAAACCCCATCTACGTGTTCTCATTCACATACTCTCAAGACACACACTGGCTAAAGCTTTATTTCATCCCCCTTCTTCTATTCCAGTCTCATTACTGCAAGAAATCGTCTCCTGTGCCACCAAGTGTCCCTCCGGTTACGCCGTAACACTACACGACGATCAACGTATCGTCATCGACAAGAAATTTTTTACAGAAGCCCTAAATCTTCCCTACTGCGAATCCACTTTTGACCAACCAACCGAAGGTGACCTCAAATCCATGATCTACCATATAGGATATATGTACGATTTACCTAAGTTATTTCACATGCCTAAAGGACACATCTCCCCTCTATGGCAATGCCTCATACACTATATCATTAACTGCGTAACTGGTAAGATGGGCAGTACAGACCAGTTAAACAGACGTCTCATGGGTCTCCTTTGGAGCCTCTACTCTGGTCGAAAAGTTGATTATGCAGCAATTCTATTTGATGACTTTCTCGTCTACATACCCTCTTCATTGAAACCAATTGGTCAAATTCATTCAGCACGTTTCTGGGCTATGTGCATCGAGCACATCTATCAGAAGCTTCAAATCACCATTCCTACACCCAGATCTGAGGACGACAAATTGGTCATGCCTAAAGCCAAACCCTACACTGCCAAAACATATTCTATATTTGGGAAAATCCGCAGACTGCCAGTCGAATTACTAAAGTTGGCTGATTCAACAGACCCTGCAGTCATTTCTCACATCACTTCTACTGAAGGAGTAGCTGATTATCCACCTCACTCTCTCAAACAATGTGAGGCCCCTAAGAAGCTCAAAAAGAAAGCTTCTGAATCGTCTCTATCCAAGCAACCACCCAAAAAGAAGCAACGCAAAGTCAAAACGGTATCTCTTCCATTAACTATTTCTATTCTGAATTCCCCCATTTTTTTCTCTTTGTCAGAAGTCTCATCCTTCTGCATTCCCCCCTATACTTGTCAGAAGTTTCTCACTTCTGATATTCCTCTTTCTACTTGTCAGAAGTTTCTCACTTCTGATATTCCTCTTTCTACTTGTCAGAAGTTTCTCACTTCTGATATTCCTCTTTCTACTTGTCAGAAGTTTCTCACTTCTGATATTCCTTTTTCTACTTGTCAGAAGTTTCTCACTTCTGATATTCCTCTTTCTACTTGTCAAAAGTTACTCACTTCTGATATCCTTCTTTCTATTTGTCAGACGCTTCTTACTTCTGATATTCTCCCTTCTCATTTATCAGAAGTAACTCACTTCCGAGTTTTCCCTTCCCCTTTGTCAGAAGATTCTTATTTCACTTAACCATCTGATTAACCTCTTGACAAAAATCCTTTGTCCACAAAGATCATTAATCACCACATTTTAAAATCTCTGGATTCTATATGTCTCACATTCTATCTATACTCAATTAACAGAAAACAAAAACAACAATTGAACACTTTATCCTAATCTCACAGTTTCAAAGAAATACGAAATTCACATATCTATAATAATGTGCATTCACATCAACTTTAATTCTCTAAGGTATGTATTACATCTAGAATACACAATTGTTATCTAACTTGTATTCGTTCATGTTAGATGTCTGAACCATCCTCAAAAGATTCTGAGTCAGAACATCTGGAGGAAAGACAGAACTCTCCAGACTCGGAAGACACCCTACAAGATACATTAATGGAGGAAAAACAGAACTCACCTCCTAAAAAGAAATCACCAATCACCAAAGAGAAGCCTAAAGTTTATCTCATACCAAATCTCACTCAACCTCCTCCTGATGCATCCGAATTTGCTAAATGGAAGTTCAAGACAGCAGTTCAAGAACAACAGGCATTGGTTGAACGTATTCAAAATCAGTTCGAGCATAAACAAAAAGAACTTCAAACCTTATTCGTCTTTGGTCCCCCATCCGACAACGACTCAGACCATGTCAAGTCTGAAAGAAAACGAATCAATGCACTCACTCAACAGCTTGATTCCCTCCTTCATTCCTCTCTTGAAAAACTGGTAGACTCCTCATTCTACCTGTTCGACACCACTGAAACCGACTGGTCCAAGATTGCCTCAGCAATCGTCCCTCTCACCTGGGATAGATTTTGTGAACAAGATCTTCAGAAAAAGACTCAACAGAAGCACCCAGTTGAACAATCTGCTGAGTCCGGCTCCCGAGTTTTAATCTCCAAGACTCAATCGATCCCGATTGACACCTCTCTCTTTGGTGTTGTTCAAGAAGCAGATAAACCCTCATCATCCCAAATGCACTTGGTCGATCTGAGTGACACTAACTCATCTTCCGAAAAAGCTGCCAAAGATAATCTGGCTCCATTAGTCAACTCCTTACTCAAGGATGACTCTCTTCATCAGAAAGTTGACACCTTGACCACCCTCCTGACTGACTTAAATCATCACAAAATCAGAAGGCTCTGATCAAAGATCAAGCGGAAATTAAAGAACGGGTAGCTGCAATTGAGAAGAAAGACAAAGACATTCTTCTCCGTTACGACGATCGAGCAGAAAAAATCATCCACGATGGACTCGCAACCCTTTATGCTCAAAGACAATCCAACGCAGCCAACATGATGAAGATTGCACAAACGATGCTTACTGAAGTTGAGAAATGTCAACAACAAGTTCCTGAACTCCTGACCAATGTGCAAACCAAACTCAAAGATTCCATGGACCATATGTCCAACTATCTGAATGGAGTTCTGGCCGAAAATTTCTCACTCAGAAGAACAAATGCCCTTCTCCTTCAGATGGTTACCCAAACCCTGCAAAACATCACCGACACTATGGCTGGTCCCATTGAACAAATCAAACTCTGAACAAAGCTGAATATGGACGCCATGGAAGCCCTCCAAAACATGTACGATACGCCACTTCCTGATTGTATCAAGAAGGAAGTGACCGTCGTCTCCGACAAACTTGATTCCATTTTGGCACGCCTGCCTGTGACCCTTTCGTCCCTACAGGTGCCCCAGGAGGGGGAAAGGTGGATGACAAAGTAGAAATTGACCAAACGACCGACATGTTAATAGACTCTACTGCTGGCTCAAGTGGAACAAAAGATCAAGGAGACACTCAGCAAGACAACATAATTGCTGAAAAAGGAGAAAATCAAGAAGATATGAACATTGATGAGGATGAAACTCATAATAAGAAATCAGAAAATGATCATCCTATCAATCCTCCTCAGAAATCTCCTCCTCCGAAATCCCCCTCTCCTTAGAAATCCTCTCCTCAGAAATCCTCTCCTCAGAAATCCCCTTCTCAGAAATCCCCTCCTCCGATTTCACCTCCCCCAAAATCCCCTTCTCAGAAATCCCCTCCTCCGAGATTTTCGTATACTCGCCGATCAAAGTATCTGATCCTCCAGAGGTCAAAGAAAAGAAATCAAAGTTCTTCGACTCTCAAGCTAATGAACATGCAGAAAACTTTAGCATTGAGTCAGAACCTGATCAGAACCAAGCTGACCCAACCGGTCCCAGCAGATCCATCTTTTCGAATTTCACTTGTTATCGACCACTGACCGACCTGGATTTCCAACCATTCAAGACATACAATCCCCCCCCATGTCCCAGCAGAACTGGGACATACCTCTGACACCCAATGGAGAAAAATACCGATACACTCTGAACCTCTCTGCAGCATCACGACCCGACAAAGAGCTAGCTGCTTACTACAGGAATCTACAATTCCTCAAGAAATGGACCAAACCTCAATATGATACATGGTCAAATGAAGTAGTAACAGCCATTCGAAGTATCAAAAGAAGAAAGTTTCAGAAATCAGATTACTTCGAATACGAGCTAGTCAGAAACGGTGACTACGACAACACGATTCTGATTACAGAAGCAGACTTCCGAAACATGAATCCTGCCGACATTTTCTCAATAACCATAAAGCTATCTCACAAAGAAAGTCAAAATGCTAGAGAAGCTTATGTCGCAGCAAGAAGATTTTTACATCGTCTAGTAGAGGAATTCTGCTACAATGATGTTGAAATGTATAAAATCATCAAGGATCACCCTGAACCACAGATCATTCCCAAACCTGACTTATCTCTGCCAGACAATCGAGACAACTGGAAGAAAGGTGCCACCTTCGATCCAAAACTTGGCTTAGTATACAAGAATCCCAAAGAGAAAGGATCTTTTCTTTTCCTCCGTGCTGATCAACTCAGAAGAGTTACTAATAGTATGCTAAAGGAGTACATCAAAGCCGTGAAAAGTCAACGTCATCAGATCCTGAAGCCAAGAAAGAACTACTTATCAGAATGAAGTGGCTACTGGCAATCAGAAAGTTCTGGGAATATGCTGCAAAACAAGGAGTAATGGATCAATGTTAAAAATGACTCAAACCCCTCGATTGGTCACCGAAGGGGGAATTGTTAATACTGAAAGTCAAATCGTTGACCAACTCGTAGTTTGATATGTTAGGATTGTATTATCAAACTTCTTATTTTGATAGAATGAATTTACTTTTGTATGAATGTTTTATGTAATGAACGAATACTTATGTCTTGTGTATGTTGTCAACTTATATCTCGGATAAGTCGTGTTCTGATAATATTGTAACTATCCGAAATCCAGTATTGGATTTCGGACCTTCAAAGGAACTCAGAATCAGGAAGTATCACATCCACAAGAAAGAGTTCGGAAAACCATACTCCGAACTAACTCAGAAGTTCAAGACATTCTCAACTATATTTCCAAAGACACTATGATCAAACCAGCCAGGACTCCGAAATCCACTCAGGATTTCGGACTATCAATATCAACATAACTAAGGAAATATTACACTTAAACATTCAACAAAGAAGACTGAAGACCAAAGAACACCAAGAAGATAAGGCAAGGGATAAGTACTTCAATTTATAGGATATGATTAGACTAGATCAGGCGTGACCCTCTAGAAGTATGTCTGTTGTACTTTAGAGTATTATTAAATTATAGACAAGCCACCCTAGTCTGACATTGTATTTTTATATTAGATTCACCCTTTCTTTTCTGGCTGAAGAGAGACGTGTTGTCTCCTCTTCAGTCCATAGGTTATTATCCGAAGGTCCTCCCCTAGTCTATAAAAGGGACACCAAGTTCATCTTCAGTCCTCATGGTTTTGAGAGACTTCATGTAACAATTTCTCTTATTAATACAATCTCTCATTCCATCAATTCTTACACTCTCATCTGCATTTCTTATCGTCCTTACATTTCTAGCACTCTTTAATTTTAGTCTTTATATTTTCAAGTTATATAACTGCTAATTCCTGTTATTTATTGTTGAGCTATTAAGATCTATTCTAAGTATCAATCCTTATAATTCTGCAACCACATCAAGTCTTCGGACTTGTCCATCTCAAGTCTCAGGACTTGTCCATCCGAAACTTCCAGTTTTGGATCTTTACTTTCTGCAATCTTCATTTCCGCACTTACTTAGAATATTTGGCGACAACAACTACCTTTCTTCTTATATAGATGTCTTCTGAACAAACCGCCCCTACTCGAACCCCAATAATGTCACCTCGATTCTTTCATTGTGCTCCAAAGTGACGTTGGATGGCAAAAATTACAATGATTGGATCCGCAACATCAAAATGGCTCTAAGGTTTGAACACAAAGAGTATGTTCTGGAAACCGAGCTAGTTGAGGTTGAGCCAGATACCGCTACTCCCGAGGAAGTCGCCTCGTACACCAAACACTCTGATGATGCGACCAAAGTGGCCTGCATCATGATCGCTACCATGAACCCTGAACTACAGCGTATCTATGAGGACTATTGGCCTTACGAGATGCACAAAGAGCTCGCAGAAAAGTTCCACAAGCAAGAGTGCATCGAAAGTCGTGAGGTTGTAAAAGATTTCACTAACGGCAAGCCCAAAGATGGAGAGTCCATCTACACTCATCTGCAAAGGATGCTATTGAAAATACGATAACTGATCTCCACGAATAAGGTTTTAAGCCGATTACTGTGTGACAGATATGTATTTTAGCTATAATATGCGGAATAAAAATAAACTAAAATTAAGTTACTAAAGCTATAAATAAACAAAATAAAGCAGTAAATCTAAACTAGACAGTATTTAAATAGACATAATGCGGTAAATAAAGTAAATGTTAGAAGTTAGAGGTTATATGTAATAAACGCCATTATCAACGATAAAGTGTTTTTACAATAAATAAAAAGGTTAGAAGTTAGAAGTTAGAAGTTAGAAGTTAGATGTCTTAGTTAAATACAGTCCACATATGTTTTAGTTGTCAAGGTTCAATTCGGATGTATTGGATATTTGGTACAGTTGATTTATAACAGTTTAAATAAATCAATAACGACACAGATAATTTCAAAAGAACTTATCGATAGCTGAGGAAGATGGCGTTTTTCTTGATGTGTCGATTCTTATTCTTGTAGAAAGTATGGTATGCTCGGTTTTGTGTTGGTTTGGACATGGGTTTGTTTAGAGGTTTGAAGTTTGGTGTCTGGAAGAGGTTGTTTAGAGGTTTGAAGTTTGGTGTCGGGTAGAGATTGTTTAGAGGTTTGAAGTTTGGTGTCGGGTGGAGGTTTTGTTTCTTGCGGTTATATGGTTTGGTTCTTGTTGACAAATTCAGAAATTTGAGTGTCTTGAAGTGTTTGGTCGTGGGTTTCTTTGAGAGTGTATGAGTAGTAGTGTAAGGTTGCAAGAATGGCAAGAGGTGAGCTTCTTATTTATAGTTGCTAAAGTTCATGGATCGCGTCGCGACCAGTCCTTCCGTCGCGTCGCGAAGAAGCGTCATCGTGTTGCTTTTGGTCGGCCACTGGTTAGTGCGTTGTGTTGGTAGCCTCGTGATCAAGAAGTTGGTACTGTCGCGTTTGGGGCTTCGCGTCGCGACCGGGTCTTCCGTCGCGTCGCGATCGCTGAAGCAATCTGGACTTCTGTGTTTTTTCTTCACGTCGCGACACATGTGCTGTCGGGTCGCGATTGCTGTAGCTGGATGACATTTTTGCTCTTTGGTACATAGCATCACTTCCTCAGGTTTGGTTGATCTCGAATTTACGCAACCTGAAATAAACTGATAATATTTGTTAAAAAACATTTCGACTTATTTCAGTCATGGTCACATAAAAACATAAAAAACATTATTCAACAATTTCCCCCTATGTGATCATTAATGAAATGAGGAGAAAAATGTTTGATTGAAATTCTTGAAATTTGGATAAGACATTTATAAAACCATATCACTTGTTTTGAAAGAGTGTGACTAGACTTTACTTATGTTTTGAAAAATGTTTGTCAAGAATATTTGTTTCTGAATCAAAGTCTCGAGTTCGATTATCAAAAAGGTTTTTGTATATGTATTTTCATAATATTCCTTAAGATTTTATAGCATTTATAAAGACGACAAGTGATCTTAATAGGTCGATTCAGATGAATTCTCATAGGTATAGCTCACACTTGACTGAGGTGTTTGTTTGTTCTGGGTGCAGAACTGGTGTATAATCACTAAGGATGAGTGATATCTCTCAGTTTGAAGGTGTTGACTTATGCTTAATGTGGATTTATACCTATATACTTTAGTCACTTGGTCTTCATATTAGATAATCAATCACATAAGACTGGTTTAGGCATTACTCAGAGGGTTTCTTCATTCATGCCATTGATGTTCACTCTCTCTCAGTCGGTAAATACATGTTGAGGGGTTTAGAAATTTTCATAGTGCAGTTTGCAACTAAGAATATTCAATTATGAAGGCTACAGTATCCCGGTAAATCTTTGGTTTTGACAGCTATATTTGATAAAGCATTTTGAGAATCCGTTGCTTGGAAAATTTTGAGAGATGTCTGTCTTGATGGATGTTGTTGTAAATCTTCTTTTTCTTTGGTGAAGTGTTCACCTTTGTTTTTATCTTTTCTTGATTTGTGTGAATACACATTGTGTAAAAGATATCTGATGTGGTTACCAATTGTGATTTGTTGACAGCATTTGTTGGATATGACTTTGCGTTTTGAGATTTTAAGTTTTCTTCTGGTTTTCTTGGATATGACTTTGTCGTTTCTTCATTTGTCAAATTCGTTATGCCAGATGATGAATCTTTTCTTTGAAGTGGTTTGATTGAGGATATGGATAGGTGATATAAAAGACAGTTTGTCTAATATATTAGAAAATGAAAGTATCGTCCCTGGTCATTTTGATATCTAAGCAAAAATGAGACTAGCATCACGGTATAAGAGCATAAATCCTATAAGTCATAATGAAAACACCTTTGCTCACAGAAATGAATTCAACTTAGCAGTTAAAGACGAGGCACAATTTCTCACATGGGTTTGGTTTTCATCTGAATCTCCTAATCTTTTGTCCCTTTTATAGATAAAATCATTATAATTGAAATAAAATCAAAGGGAATAGGAGAATATACTTAACAAAAATGTTTGAAATTTGAACCTTCTCTTTAATTAAGAATCAATATTACTGAGAACATTCATCGAGCATAAGTATCTGAAAATTTAGTCAAGAAGATGTTAATCACATGGTTTTGTAAAGATTTTAAAAAGATAAAACTTTATCCTAATTTTTTGATTTTTGATTATGTGGATGTTTTTTGAAAATTTTGGTTATTTGAATGTTTTTGGTAAAATTTTTGTTATTTGAATGTTTTTGGTAAAATTTTTGTTATTTGAATGTTTTTGGATTTTCTTTTTGAATGAAAGTAAACACTCTTTTGTACAAACAAAAAGTAAGAGATTAGGGATGGATGTTATCTGGATTCAACATTCCTAGACGGCCTAGGAAGTATTGAAGCTTGGTTTCGTCTAGAGCCTTAGTAAAGACATCGGCAATTTGATCTTCGGTGTTGATGAAGTGCAATTCGATATGACCTTTTTGAATGTTGTCTTTGAGGAAATGATATCGAATGTCGATGTGCTTTGTCATGGAATGGTGCACGGGATTGTGAGAAATGGCAATTGTGCTGGTTGAGTCACAAAATATGGGAATTTGTGATACTTTGTAGCCATAGTCACGTAATTGAGTTTGCATCCACATGACTTGTGAACAACAGCTTGCGGCGGCTACATATTCAGCTTCTGCGGTTGAAGTGGACACGCATGATTGTTTCTTTGAAGTCCAACTTACCAGTCTGCCTCCTAGAAATTGGCAAGAACCAGATGTGCTTTTCCTGTCTAGTCTGCATCCTCCATAGTCGGAGTCGGTGAAGGCGTTAAGCTGAAAATCAGAGTTAGCTGGATACCAAAGGCCAAGAGATGGAGTTCCTTTAAGATATTTGAAAATTCTTTTCACAGCTATAGCATGAGATTACATAGGATTGGCTTGGTATCTGGCACAGACGCATGTAGAAAACATGATGTCGGGTCTGCTGGCTGTGAGGTATAGGAGTGATCCTATCATTCCTCGATATTTCTTTTGATCAACATGCTTGCTATTTAAGTATGCATCTAATTTGTAACCAAGGGCCATTGGGGTTTTTGCTGTATTGGATTTGTCAAGAGAAAAACGAGTTAGAAGATTTTTGACATAATTTTCTTGATTGATGAAAATTCCATTTGATGATTGTTTGACTTGAAGTCCAAGAAAAGTAGTCATTTCTCCTATCATGCTCATCTCAAATTTGCTCTTCATTAAATCTGCAAACTTGATACTCAAGGATTCATCAGTAGAACCGAAAATAATGTCATCGACATATATTTGAATGATTAACAGATGTTTATTAAAGATTTTACGAAAGAGAGTTTGATCAATTGAACCTCTTTTGAATCCTGATTCTTCTAGAAATGTTGACAATGTTGAATACCAGGCTCGAGGTGCTTATTTTAAGCCATAAACTGCTTTTTGTAACTTAAAACTGTGATTTGGGAACTGTGGATCTTCAAAACCTGGAGGTTGTTGAATATACACATCACGATCAATCTCTCCATGTAAAAATGCACATTTTACATCCATTTGGAATACTTTGAAGTTCTTGTGTGCTGCATATGCTAGGAAGATACGAATGGCTTCGAGTCTTGTAACTGGAGCATAAGTTTCATCGTAGTCGATTCCTTCTTGTTGTGAATAGCCCTTGACGACAAGTCTTGCTTTGTTTCGACAAACTATGCCTTGATCATCAGTTTTGTTTCTGAAAACCCATCTTGAACCTACTACAGTAACATCGGGAGGAGTAGGAACAAGATCCCATACTTGGTTTCTTTCGAATTCAGCTAGTTCTTCTTGCATGGCTTTGACCCAGTCTGGATCTTTGAGAGCTGAATGGATGGTTTTGGGTTCAGTCATGGATAAGAATGCTCCGTATAAACATTCATTTGAGGTAGCGGCTCTTGTTTGAATACCAGAATTGGGATCTCCTATAATTTGTTCTGCATGATGATTTCTGGTCCATTTGTTTAGGCGAGTTTTTTCAGGTATTTCGATTGGTGTTTCTATGTCCCATTGTTCTTCTTGGTCAGGTGATTCTGTTGGGAATAGATTTTGGTTGTTGTCAGATATGTCTTTTTGGATTATCGGGTGAGAATGGGGTAATGAAGGTTCCCCCATAGATGATGCACTGGGATCATTTTGGACAGGTGGATTGGGAGTGTTCAAAGAGGGATTTAATGTTGGTAATTCCCCCTCAACTTGATCTGCATTTTCTTGGTTTGATTGTGAAGTTTCTGCATCGGAGTTTCCTGTAGGAATAGTAGTAGATGTTAGAAATTCAGAACTATAAGCGGTTTTGGGTTGTTCAAAAAGTAAATCAAGATCAATTTCTATGTCCGTAGAAGGCATTTGTTGAATTGGATTTTGAAAATTATTATCGATCATTTTAGAACCAGAATGTTTACGATCCAATTTCCTGACATAAAATTCATCGAAATGAATATCGGTACTTTCTTCAATTACTCTAGTACGTTTGTTCAGTACTCGATAAGCAGCTGAGGTAAAAGAGTAACCAAGAAAAATTCCTTCGTCTGATCTTGATTCAAATTTTGAAAGGTGATCTTTGTTATTCTTTATGAAGCATCGACAACCAAAAATATGAAAGAATTTGATGTTTGGTTTTCGGTTGTTAATGACTTCATATGGTGTTTTATGAAGATGTTTATGGATTAAAGAACGATTTTGAGTGTAGCAAGCTGTGGCTATTGCTTCTGCCCAAAAGTATTGAGGTAGATCAGCAAAGATAAGCATTGATATTGCAGCTTCACACAGAGTTATGTTCCTTCTTTCAACTACTCCGTTCTGTTGTGGAGTGTATGGAGCTGACAGGTCGTGTTCAATTCCCTTGTTTCTGAGAAACGAATCTAGAGTTATGTTTTTAAACTCAGATCCATTGTCACTTCGGATTCTACGAACGGGTCGTTTGAGCTTTAATTCAATCTGTTTGATGAAGTTGATGATTTCTTCAGGTGCTTCTGACTTTTGCCTTAAAAAGAAAACCCAAGTAAAGCGTGAGTATCCATCAATAATAACAAGGATGTATTTCTTCCCTTTTATGCTTTGGGTTTTTGCAGGGCCATAAAGATCAATGTGCAGTAATTCTAGTGGTTCGGATACACTACATTCAGGAATGCTTTTATGAGAGGATTTGGACAGTTTTCCTCCTTCACAAGCTGCACAAAGAGTTTCATTATCAAGTTTCAGAAGTGGCAGTCTGCGAACAAGATCATTTGCAATCAACTTGTTGATGTAGCCGAAATTGAGATGGGAAAGACGACAATGCCACAACCAGCTAATGTCAGCTGAAGCTTTGGATAAGATACAGATGTCTGGTTTTCCATAGATAAGGTCCATATCTAGTGGATACATGTTGCCTAGACGATCAGAATTAACTAGAATGGCTTTGGTCTTGGCATCCATGATTATGCTTCGTTGTTTGGTGAAAAGAACTTCATGATTGTTGTCACAGAGTTGAGATACGCTGATTAGGTTGTGTTTTAGGCCGTCAACGTAGGCTACTTTCTTGATGGTGAAGTGACCATTTGTTATGTTTCCATAACCTTTGATTCTTGCAGTCATGTTATTTCCAAAAGTGACATCTTGTTTAGATTCTGTGGGTTTGAAGTCTCGTAGAAAACTCTGGTTTCCTGTCATATGCTTGGAGCAGCCACTATCGATATACCATGTGCCATCCTTGGGCTCTCCAGCACAAAGTGCCTGCAATTAGACAGAAAGTTTAGGTACCCAAACCATGGTGGGTCCTGATTTGTTAATGGTTTTTGATAATTTGGAATCATTGTATTATTTGTTGATTGGACGGAATGGTTGAGGTTTAAGTTGATTTATTAGATTTTCCCAAAGTGAGATTTGTTTTTGAAAACCTGTCATTTGAAACGATTTCTGATTTTGTGAAAAGTATCCTATATGTGAAGTTCTGTTTGATAATCTTTCTTTGTATCTGCAATTTTGATGATTTTGAAAAACATTATGATGATGGAATGGAATTTGGTGAAAGGATGGTTTCTGAAAGTTCCTTGAGAGATTGAAGTTTATCTCTTGAAAGCGATTTTGAATTGGTTTTTGAAACGGTTTTTGTTTTGGATTAAAGGTTTGTTTTTGTGGCACAGAGACTGGTTTCAAAGGTTTCTCTTGGGTTTCTTTGAAAACTTTGGGCTTGCTTTGTTCTTTTGGTTTAAAGACAGCTTGAATGGGTTGTTTATTTGTCTGTTGTTTCTTTGAATACTTTTGTCCCAGACTGTTCTTTCCAATAAAGGTTGAGTTTAAAGAGGGAAAGACTGTTGGAACAGAAGTACTGCCATTTTGATGATCAGAATTTTCTCCATTTAAGAAATTTTCAAGTTTGATTGTGCCATCATTCCTTGTTAGTTTACTAGATCTCAATTGATGAGTTACTGAACTAGCAGAGTCTGATTCAGATTTTACAACTCTTTTGAATGATTTGTTGAAAAAGGTATCATCTGGGCTGCAATTGATAAATGTTTCATCATCTGAATCGTCCTCATTAGCAGATGAGAAAAAATCTGGTTGAGGCGATTTAGAGTTTTCACTAATTGTCCCATTTTTCTTTTCAGTCTTTTCATTTTCAAAGGATTCTCTTCCAATTCCAGGTTTATAATTTGTATCAATTTTGCCAGTTCCTAAGTTCTTTGCATTAGTGAAAACATCATCACTCAATTTTCTGGCAATATTGATAGAATCCAATTTTCCTTGGAATCTTTGATTTTCGGATTCAAGAAATTTGATTTGTTTTGAAGAATCATCTAGTTTTAGAATTAAACTAGTGTTTTTGTCAGTTAAATCTTGAATTTTTTGTTTTAACTGAAGGACTTCCTTTTCTAAAGTATCTTTTATTTCAGATGAAATAACAGATTGAATTTTTATTTCTAAGTCCCTTTTTTGTTTTAGAGCTTCATTTAATTGTTCTAGGACGTGATTATTTTCTTCAGATTTTCGTTCAATGTCTCTTTCAAGTTTGTCTCTAGTCCTTGTAGATTCTCCAAATCTGAGTTGCAAGGTTTGTAATTCAGATTTGTAGATATCAGATTTGACTATTGTGTCATGATACAGTCTGAGATCAGCTTTTAGACTGTTCTCAATCTTAGTCATGTGGGACTCAAATGGTGTTCTTGAAAGACCAAGTTCTGAGATCATAGACCATACCTGATTGATGACATATGGAGCTCTTGTGGTTGGTTCATTGTCAGCCATGAAGCAGAAGTTTGACTGAGCTGGTTCCGTATCTGTTTCATCATTAGAAGTTGGCCAGTGTTCCACGCTAGGTTCGTGGAATGCCATCAAAGCTTTTTGCTTTGCTTTCTGTTCTTGTTTCTTCAGCTCTTCGGCTTTTTGAGCATAGTAGGCTGAGTCTTTGACCTTGACTTTGGCTCGACAATCTCGGGCATAATGATTTAGTCCTTTGTATTTGTGACAAATGATTACGTCATCATCATCATCATTATTGTCAGCCTTTTGGCTCTTAACGGGTGGTCTTTCGGATGTTTGAGCTTGTTTCTGTTGAGATGGTTTTGAATGATTTTGCTGAAATCCAGAACTTTGGTTATTATAAGAGTTGTGATTATTTTGAAATCCACGATTCTGAAAGTTTTGTCCAAAAGTGGATCTTTGTTGAAAATTTGGTCTATGATGTGGCAAAAATCTTTCGAGATTAGTGTTTGCTACCAAAGCGCACAATTGTTGGTAATCAGCTTCATTATTTGGATCGGACAAGTCACAAGAATTACTTAAAAAAGCTTGGTTTTGATTTAAATCAATTTGACTTTGATCAAGAAAATGTGTATGGTTTTGAGAGGATGTTGACAACAGAGCAAGTGGTCCTCCAAAAGAAGTAGACGTTGGTGGGTCAATCGAGGATTCATACGATTGTAATTCTCCGTACAGATTGTACAAAGATTCAGTATGAATTGCCGGATTTCCCTGAATGATGAGTTTGACCATTTTCTAGCTTTCATAAAGGTTGTTTAAAAATTTGAGGTTTATCTCATGCTGTGACTTTTTGATGCCTAAATTATTCATTTTGAAGTTGTCAAATTCGTTTAAAACAGATGTTTTCTTGTTTCCAATGATTCTCTCATTTCCTTCAAAACGATTTTTCAAAGTTTGCCAAATTTGGTTTGCAGTTAAAAGGATTATATCATTCATTTGGCTTAGAATACAGTGACGTATTCCAGACACAAGCTCCTTTTTGGCTTGAAGTTCAAGTTTCTTCCTTTCATTCTGTATATCCAAGTTACTCGTAAGAGAGGTCATGTTATCTGGTAGAGATCCGTCTACACATTTCCACACATCTTCACTTATAGAGTTGAGATGAAGATTCATACGACCTACCCATGATTTATATTCTTCGGGAAAAAGAATGGGTGCTCGAGTACCTGAACCTATACTGTTAGCAATAGATACAGAATTTATGTTTGAGTAGTTTGCAGAAGACATTTTTGTTTTTTTTTTTTTGTTTTTTTTTTGTTTTTTTTGAACAAGTGATATTAAGATGAAATTTTTAAAGAAAACTTATTGGTGGTTTATAAAAACGCTACACAAAAGTTCTCGACAAAAATTTCAGATTAAATCACACAAGCTCTGATACCAATTGTTGAAAATACGATAACTGATCTTCACGAATAAGGTTTTAAGCCGATTACTGTGTGATAGATATGTATTTTAGCTATAATATGCGGAATAAAAATAAACTAAAATTAAGTTACTAAAGCTATAAATAAACAAAATAAAGCAATAAATCTAAACTAGACAGTATTTAAATAGACAGAATGCGGTAAATAAAGTAAATGTTAGAAGTTAGAGGTTATATGTAATAAACGCCATTATCAACGATAAAGTGTTTTTACAATAAATAAAAAGGTTAGAAGTTAGAAGTTAGAAGTTAGAAGTTAGATGTCTCGGTTAAATACAGTCCACATATGTTTTAGTTGTCAAGGTTCAATTCGGATGTATTGGATATTTGGTACAGTTGATTTATAACAGTTTAAATAAATCAATAACGACACAGATAATTTCAAAAGAACTTATCAATAGCTGAGGAAGATGGCGTTTTTCTTGATGTGTCGATTCTTATTCTTGTAGAAAGTATGGTATGCTCGGTTTTGTGTTGGTGTGGACGTGGGTTTGTTTAGAGGTTTGAAGTTTGGTGTCGGGTAGAGGTTGTTTAGAGGTTTGAAGTTTGGTGTCGGGTAGAGGTTGTTTAGAGGTTTGAAGTTTGGTGTCGGGTAGAGGTTGTTTAGAGGTTTGATGTTTGGTGTCGGGTGGAGGTTTTGTTTCTTGCGGTTATATGGTTTGGTTCTTGTTGACAAATTCAGAAATTTGAGTGTCTTGAAGTGTTTGGTCGTGGGTTTCTTTGAGAGTGTATGAGTAGTAGTGTAAGGTTGTAAGAATGGCAAGAGGTGAGCTTCTTATTTATAGTTGCTGAAGTTCAGGGATCGCGTCGCGACCAGTCCTTCCGTCGCGTCGCGAAGAAGCGTCATCGTGTTGCTTTTGGTCGGCCACTGGTTAGTGCGTTGTGTTGGTAGCCTCGTGATCAAGAAGTTGGTACTGTCGCGTTTGGGGCTTCGCGTCGCGACCGGGTCTTCCGTCGCGTCGCGATCGCTGAAGCAATCTGGACTTCTGTGTTTTTTCTTCACGTCGCGACACATGTGCTGTCGGGTCGCGATTGCTGTAGCTGGGTGACATTTTTGCTCTTTGGTACATAGCGTTACTTCCTCAGGTTTGGTTGATCTCGAATTTACGCAACCTGAAATAAACTGATAATATTTGTTAAAAAACATTTCGACTTATTTCAGTGATGGTCACATAAAAACATAAAAAACATAATTCAACAGATGCATGGTTACGTGGAGAGGCTTAGGAAGCTGGAAAGGCCTGTTCATGAGGATTTGACTGTTGACATAGTGCTAAACTCCTTGCCCAGTTCTTATGACCAGTTTACACTGGCGTATCATTTGAACAACAATCAGGCGACCCTAGCTGAATTACACCGCATGCTTCGTACTGCTGAAGACAGGATGAAGGGAAAAGGTCTGCTCAATGTCAACCCGCCTGTCCTGGCTATTGGCTCTTGCAAGGGAAAAAAACGGAAGGGCCCTCCGAAGCAAAACCGGAGGGAAAAGACTCATGTCGGGACATCTAGCAGTGCCCCGAGAGCCAAGTCTTCCGGCATACCATTCGTCACGAATCCCAAAGAAGCAGACTCTTTTTACTGCAATGAAAAGGGTCACTAGAAGAGAAGCTTCCTTAGGTATCTGCAAGACATCAAGGATAGCAAAGTGAAGCCATCACAAGCAGGTACATATTCTATATCTAATAAGTCATCTTTTTCTTGTTCTTGGGTCCTTGATACAGGATGTGGTTTTCACATCTGTTCTAATTTGCAGGGCCTAAAGGAAAGTAGGGAGCTGGAGCACGGTAGATTGAACCTGGTCATGGGCAATAGGCAAACGTCACCTGTTACCAAGATCGGAGTCTATAGATTAGTGCTTAGTAGTGGAGTTGTTTTAGATTTACATAATTGTTGCTATTCGCCTGATATGGCAAAGAAAATAATTTCCTTTCATGCATTGTTCAAACAAGGTTTTTATTATGAATTTAATAAATTGACTGGTTCAATTTCAGTTTTCAAAAATGATGTTTTTATTTTTAATGCTATGCCTTGTGATGGAGTGTATGAATCTATTATGTGTGTTGATAATTATGGTCAGAATGTTTTAGGTATTGATTCTTCAAGCAGTATAGAAAAGGCGTGTTTGTGGCACTGTCGCCTTGGCCATATCAACAAGAAACGCATCGCCCAACTCCAAAAGGATGGAGTGTTGGAATCATTTGACCTCGGGTCGGATGATGTATGCAAATCTTTCTTGCTTGGAAAGATGACAAAATCACCATTCAAAGGCTCCTTTGAAAGAGGTGAAGCTGTGTTGGATATCATACACACAGATGTGTGTGGTCCCTTAAGAACAACCACAAAAGATGGCACACGTTTCTATGTGACCTTTACTGATGATTTTAGTAGATATGGATATATCTACTTAATCTAGAATAAGTCAGATACCTTTGAAAAGTTCAAAGAGTTCAAAAATGAAGCAGAAAATCAATTGGGCAGAAAGATAAAGATGCTTAGATCCGACAGAGGCGGTGAGTATCTTAGTATCAAGTTTCTCGATTATCTTAAGGAATGTGGAATAGTTTCACAGTTGTCGCCTCCCAGGACACCGCAGTTAAACGGCATTGCTGAGAGACGAAACCGAACCTTATTGGACATGGTTCGTTCCATGATGAGTCGAGCTTCACTTATAATCCATTTCTGGGGGTATGCCTTAGAGACTGCCGCCCATATCCTAAATCTTGTCCCAACCAAGAAGGTTGCGAGAACACCGTACGAGATATGGACGGGGAAAGTTTCCTCGTTGGCACACATCAAAGTCTGGGGCTGTGAGGCTTTGGTAATACGAGAGACTCATGACAAGCTCGCGGAAAGAAGTGAGAGGTGTTTCTTCATCGGATACCCGAAACAGTCCTTTGGATACTTGTTCTATATACCAAGCGAGGACGTGGTCGTTGTAGCAAGACGGGGGTTCTTTCGAGAGAGAGAACTCATTTCCAAAGAGGACTATGGAAGTACAATCGATCTCGAAGAAATTCAGGAGACGCCCGATAAACAACCTTAGAAGAAACTAGCAACCAACATGAGGAAGATGTTCCTGTTGGACCCACCGACATCTCATTGCCCCTTAGACGTTCGGGTAGAGTTAGCATGCCGCCCGAGTTTTATGGTTTCCATATTACTTCGGACAGTGACACGTTGGTCAGTGATCGCACATTGACTAATTTGGATGAGCCATCTAACTACCGCGAAGCAGTGGCGGGCCCCAAGTCTGCCAAATGGAAAGAGGCAATGGACAACGAAATAAAATCCATGTATGACAAGCAAGTTTGGAACTTGGTTGACAATGTGCCGGGTCAAAAGACAGTCGGGTGCAAGTGGATCTTCAAGAAGAAGACCGACATGGATGGTAAAGTACATACTTATAAAGCTCGGCTGGTTGCGAAGGAATTCACTCAAACCCCGGGGTTGACTATGATGAAACCTTCTCACCAGTAGCCAAGATTAAGTCAATCAAGATTAAGTCAATCAGCCAGAGGGTTTTGTAGATACAAAGCACCCTGATAAAGTATGTAAGCTTGAAAGATCAATCAACGGGTTGAAGCAAGCATCTCGCAGTTGGAATCTTTGCTTCCATGAGAAAGTCAAAGAGTTTAGTTTCTCTAGGAGTGAAGATGAGTCCTGTGTATATGTCAAGGCTAGTGGGAGTATAGTCACTTTTCTGGTGTTGTATGTTGATGACATACTTCTCATGGGAAACGACATTCCGACCTTGCAAGATGTCAAGTCTTGGCTCGGGAAGTGTTTCGCCATGAAAGACCTTGGAGAAGCTGCTTATATTCTCGGTATAAGAATACTGAGAGATATGAAAAGAAAATTAATAGGTCTGAGCCAGTGTACATATTTGGAAAAGGTGTTAAAATGGTTTAACATGGAAAATTCCAAAAAGGGAGAGTTACCAATCCAGAGTAATGCTAAATTGAGTAAGACTCAGTGTCTGAGTACCGATGAGGAAATAGCTGAGGTGAGTCGGGTACCTTATGCTTCGGCAGTAGGATCGATCATGTATGCTATGACATGTACTCGTCCCGACGTATCCTTTGCATTGAGCATTGTTAGTCGGTACCAGGGTAATCCTGGAAAGGCACACTGGATAGCAGTTAAGAACATACTCAAGTATTTGCGAAGGACAAAGAATATGGTATTAGTCCTTGGTGGCAGTGATGACTTGAAAGTGAGTGGATACACAGATGCCAGCTTCCAGACAGATAGGGACAGTGGTCGGTCCCAGTCGGGCTGGGTATTTCTTTTGAACGGTGGAGCGGTCACTTGGAAAAGTTCCAAGCAAGAAACGGTGGCTGATTCTATGTGCGAATCAGAGTACATTGCAGCGAGTGAAGCGTCTAAGGAAGCGGCTTGGCTGAAGAACTTCATCGGGGATCTTGTAGTTGTCCCGAGCATTCAGGAGCCGGTGGAACTTTTCTGCGATAATGAAGGAGCGGTCGCCCTGACAATGGAACGGCGAAACCATGGAAAGTCCCGGCATATCGAAAGAAAGTACCACTATATTCGACATCAAGTAGAAGAAGGTCACCTCTTGGTTAAGAGGGTATCATCAGAAGACAATCCTGCAGATCCTTTGACTAAGGCACTGAGCAGGATCAAGCACAATCAGCATGCTCGGAGCATTGGACTGAAGGATGATATTAGTTTTAGTAATTAGATAGATTTTGGAACTTGTAACGATATAAATGTAATTGACTTGGTGATTTTATAATGGAGATTTATAAATGAGTATTGTTACTGCATTTGTCAATTGTTTATTATTGTGTTTCTATATTTTCATGTTTAACTTCCTAAGTAATTAGATTATTTAAATTAACACAGTCGATCACACTGTTAGGGAGGTGTGAACGAAGACTGTCATGAATCGGTTGTAGATTGTCTAAGGAGTTAGACATTGCAGTAAGACTGCTACAACATTCGTGAGTACTTAGAAAATAGAGATTTGAGTATTGGATAAACCCGCACTTAAAAGATTGCTTCATGGATTACATCACAAGCAATGTTAAGACGATAATATACTTTGATCTTAAAGTGTAGAGATATGATCTGTAATTTACAAGTCGGTTGCTCATTAATAATGCAAAAACGCGCCGGTAACTCGGTGTTATAAAACGCATTGTTATGAGTATTCTGACTGGTAAAAGGTATGGACATAAAAGTCAAAACTTATCCGTCCCCTGACTCGATGGGAAACAGATATCTGTAGGCCTCTCGATGATTTTGAAGTTGACTAAAAGTGTTGGCCAACCAGGACTGAATTGATGTGTTCAATTAGCAGTCTTAAAGTCATAAGTGAATCGAAAATCGAGAAACAGAGTATCAGATCAATATTGATATTAATCCATGTCTTGAGTCTGAAAATATATTGTTGGACGGAGGATCATCTGATCAGTTATCTTTGGACAGAACTGACTGGGTCAGAGTTCAGGAACAGTTTCTGGGAAACTGATATTAATCAGAAGGTAAAAGGACAATTAAAGTCATAGACTTATCCAAGTGGGAGACTGTTGGATTTGGTGTCTAAGCCATGACTTATAATTGTATTTATCTTTTTAATTGAAGCAAAGTCCATTTGGGTTGCCCTCATAGCTGGAGGATTGATGTAGAGTTCAGTAGAGAGAAAGGTTGGTTTATTAATTGTTTAATAAATCAATAGAAATAAATAAATAGTTTATTAATATATTTAATTGTTAATATATTAATTAGAAACTATAATAATTAATTAATATTTAATCTAGAATTAATTGGATTTAATTTAGTGATTAAATGAATTAATTATAAGTGCAGGGACTGGTTTGTATTTATTCAATAATTGAATAACTAGCAAGCCAGTGTCCAGGGGCCAAAAGGTGGCGCCAACCTGGAGGCCTCCTCTAAGGTTGGCGAAAACCCTAATTAGGGTTTAAGGGATATGGTCCAAGTGGTCAACAGGCTTGCCCATTTGGACGCTCCTTAGGGTTTCAGGTGTAACCCTATGAGGCTATAAAAGGAACCCTCTAGCTCCCTATAATTCACGCCTCCCTCTCTCTGTGATTACTCTGCTGGAATCTTCTCTCCATTGCTTTGGGTGTGACTTGCATTTGAGGCAGGATCATTTTGCTGCTAGCTTCAAGAACAAGATCAAAAGGTTGGTTACTGTTTATTTGATCTTTAGAAATTATTGTTGGCCTTAGGTTTTAGTTTATAATCTTCATAGAAGAAAACATATATCTTTCTAGGGTTGCATTTGAACCATAAGAATTGTTTGTTCATTGATTGCTTCAAAACCATTCACTTGGAGGGTTTCAAGATGAGAGATTCTAAAATTAGGTTTACACCTATAAAACATGGCATGACATTGATTAGGACCCAGTGTCCCAATTCTAGTGATGAATTAGAAAAGGATGAGTCGAGTCTCAAACGCTTCGGCTAGAGGATCGATCATATATGTCATGTTATATACTTAACCTAATGTCTTGTATGCCTTGAGCATGAGAAGTCATTGTGAGGTTAATGTTGGCAAACTCATTAAATCACAAAATCAAGAACATCTTAAGCATCTTAGGTAGATATAAGATTGGTTCTTGGGAAAATTTGCATCACATTCGAGGACATCTTAAGCATCTTTAGAAGATATAAGATTGGTTCCTGAAGGAATACAATAAAAAAGTTTATACTGATTCATGCTTTCTAAAAGATACATATGATCCACATTTGCAGTCGGGATTCATGGTCTTAATAAATGTTGGCTTGGAGGAGTACCAAGTAGGACACCAAAACGGATTTAGCAATATGAGCTAGAGTATGTTGTAGCTACTGATGTTACAAGGAAATCTATGTGGCAAAAGGGGTTCATCAGAAATATTATTATTGTTTCATACTTTAATAGTTATGTTGAGATCCTTTTGTGACTGTAAATGGTGAAGTCATTTTGACTTAGAACCCACGTCACTCAAACGCACACAGTATTTACTCAGTAGTTACCATTACAATAGAAAACTTGTCAAAAGTTGGAAGTTTGTCAAAAGTTAAGACATCATGGTCAATAGAATTGTTCTATGCCATTGTTAGTCATTCTGAGTCAATCGGCATAGAATTTCCAATAAGTTGGTTTAATGTTTTGTTTGATATATTAGAACTGATACAATATTACCCTTATTTGATTTGACGATTATTATATGGAGATCATAACATATGCAGGAGTGCAGTCATTTCATTAGTTTATTATTGTGTTCCGTTTTTCATGTTCAGAACCCCACTTCCTGAGTATTTATTTACCCAAACATCTACAGTCAATTATACTCTTGGAAGTAAGTAGTGATTTAAGACTGTTATGGAGTATTAGTTGATGTCTAATGGAGATTAGACATAGCATAGAGATGCAACTAATACTCATGAGTACTTAAATGGAGATTTAGGTATTGGATAAACCCGCACTTAGAGAGATTACTTTATGGATAAAATCGCGATTAATTCTAAGATGATAATATCTTCTATTTTTCAAACAGAGATGCATGACTTTTAGTTTACAATTATGTTATACATTGGTTTACCTAAACGTAACTGTAACTAAGAGTTATAAAAGGCATGTCCATGTATGACATGATGAGTTGACTAGGACTTGTAGTCAAACTTTATTTGTTTCTTATGCCTTTATAGGAAAAGCGATATCTATGGGCCCCTCAGTGATTTGATGTTGACATTGTAGTGCTAGCCTTAGCCCTGACTAGATTGATGTGTTCAATTTAGTATTCTGATAAGGTCATTATATATCGGAAACCGAGAAAGATAATCTTGAACCTTGAGATTGATTCTTATCCATGTCTCAGGGTCATACGATATCTTGTAGAACAAACGAGTAGTTGATCACTTAACTAAAGGGCTGCCTCTAAGAATATGATTTAGAGTTCGGCAGTTGCTAAGGAAGTACGCTCTACTGATTAAGTGGGAGACTTGTGACCAATAGTAGTTGATGATTTATCCAAGTGGGAGAGTGTTGGAATAGCGTCCAAGGTCATAACTAACTAGTAAGGACTTTCCATTAATAGCAGGGTCCTTTTGGGTTGCCCTCAGTAGTCCAAATGGTATTAGAGTTATTTGAAAGAGACAATAAATAGTTTATTAATTTATTATGTGATGATAAATTAATTAGAAACTAGTTTGGAATTAATTTGAATTAATTTAAATTAATTTGGGATTAATTAAAAGTGCAGAGACTAAATATTAATTGTTCAATAGTTGGGCAATAGATAATATTAGTTGGGGCAGGATAGGGAACGAAATTTGAAGGGTTTATCTTCAAAATTTCGTTGACCCTAATGATGTATGTGATAGGGTTTTGAATTTAAAGATAATACAGATTAATTAACCAATTATCATTTCTCTAGTTTAAATTCAAATAAGGTTTATGTCTAAACACCATTGCAAGCTAAAAATACCCCTCCATGGCCCTCGTTATTTTCGTCCCACTTCTAGAGGTCTCTGAGACTTGGAGTTTTCTCTTCTCTCTTAGCAGAATCTATAATCCCTCTCTATGGTTTTATAGCGAGCTTTCTTAATTAACCAGTTAATTTCATAATTTGGACTTATTGGGTGTGAACCATTATAGGTACTCTCTTTTGGGTACTACCTCCCTTAGCATGGATTCGATCCACATTATGGGTTCTTCAAGAAAATTTGTTTTGCTAAAAGGTTGGTAGTTTTGATCCCTCTAGTCCAAATAGTATTAGAGTTATTTGAGAGAGAGAATAAATAGTTTATTAATTTATTATGTGATGATAAATTAAATTAGAAACTAGTTTGGAATTAATTAGAATTAATTTAAATTAATTTAGGATTAATTAAAAGTGCAGGAACTAAATATTAATTGTTCAATAGTTGGGAATTGGATAATATTAGTTGGGGGAGGATAGTGAATGAAATTTGAAGGGTTTATCTTCAAAATTTCATTCACCCTATTGATATATGTGATAGGGTTTTGAATTTAAAGATAATACAAATTAATTAACCAATTATCATTTATCTAGTTTAAATTGAAATAAGTTTTATCTCTAAACACCATTGCAAGCTATAAATACTCCTCAATGGCCCTCATTATTTTCGTCCCACTCGTAGAGGTCTCTGAGACTTGGAGTTTTCTCTTTTCTCTTAGCAGAATCTATTTATGGTTTTCTAGCGAGCTTTCTTAATTAACCAATTAACATAATAATTTGGACTTATTGGGTGTGAACCATTAGAGATACTCGCTTTTGGGTACTACCTTCCTTAGTATGGATTGATCCACATCAAGGGTTCTTCAACCAAAATGGTTTTTCTAAAAGGTTGGTAATTTTGATCTCTCTTGTAGTTATAAATATCATTAGGTAGCATCCTTGTAGGTTTTAGTAATTGTTACTTGCCTTAGATTAATTTGTATATTTCTGCTGTCATGATTAGTGAATCAAGGGTATATAAAACCTATCAATTCTTCGTTTTTAAAACCTAAAGTTTGTTGTAGATAGACCTCTTATTTCAGTTCACCGTTGAGGAAGACAGTTTTCACATCAATTTGATGAAATTTTATATTTTTTGTGCCACATATGCAAGGAAGATGTGTATAGCCTCAAGTCGTGCGACTGGTGCAAAGGTTTCATCGTAATCAATACCTTCCCATTAAGTATACCCTTTGGCAACCAGCCAAGCCTTGTTTTAGAAAACGACTCTAAATTCATCCAATTTTTCTCTGAAAACCCAGCTCGTTTCAATTACGGTTTTTCTTTTTGGTCGGGGAACCAAGATCCATACCTTGGTCCTTTAATACTTAGCAAGCTCCTCTTGTATTACCTTGATCCAATCTGAATGTTCCAAAGTGTCATGAATCTTATTCGGTTCAATCATAGAAACAAAGGCATCATAGTGACATTCATCATGTATGGACTTAGCTGACCGAGTTTGAAGACCAACACTAGGGTTTCTTATTATCTGGTTCGGAGAATAATCATTTGTCCATATATAGAGTCTTGGAATTAGGTGATCAACTACTGATGTGGAAACAATGTCATTAGATATTTCATTCAAATCTTTGATAAAATATAATCCAGTAATGTTAAAAGAGGTAAGTAAGTGAGATACCTGTTCGGGTATGCTTTTCGCACATTACTGGATGATCCACCCTCCCAAGCCATCAGACATAGCTCCGAAGCAACTACCACAATCTCATCTTCCATTTTTTCCTTATAATCATCCCAATCACTTAAACCCGACAACAAATAGTGCAGCTAGGTCAGTTTTCTAACTTCGTCGTTGTCGGAACCCGATGACTAGATCTGAAAAGTTCCATCAGCTTCGCCAAAATCAGAGACTACTAAGGAAAGATCACTGGCCTTGGATTTAACTTCATCTAGTTTCATTGCATAGTATGCGTCATCCTTCACTGGATTCTTCTTATGATATTGTTTCTTGACCATGCAATCTTTGGCGAAATGGTTCTTTTCGAAGCAGTAGTTACAATCATAACCATAGTCTCCCTTAAGTTTGGACTCCGTCTTCAGAGGTTGATCATTCTTTGTCTTCTGAGTGTAGTCCGACTTCGGTGTGAAGTCAAACTTTTGGTGGGATTCAGATCTGGGCTTTGAGGGGAAATCATTAGGCTTCGTGAAAGTTTTTCCCGATCCTTTGAACCAACCAGTCGGTTTTCTTTGGAACCTTTTGTTTCCATCATATAGTGCAACATACTCATCGGCTTCGTTACCATGTACTCGACTATCTCATTTTCTTCAATTTCTCTCTTTGACTCCGAACCTTCATCGTTTGCAATTAAGGCCAAAGATCGAACATTAGAGTAATCACCAAGGTTTACTAATACATCTCGCTCATGAGATTTCAGAATATTGAACAATGCAACCAAAGTGTAGGTGTTAATTTTCTCATAAGATTTGACTATAAGAACAATGGGCCTTCATCCCTTAAATAAAATTTTCATAAACGTTACATTTACTTCATGAGCACTTTTCTATTCTCCATACTTCTTGATATTATAGACAATATTGCTAAATCTCAGGGATAGTTTCATTATCGTTTTGTTTAAACTCACTGAAATCCGAAAGGATAATGCTTATTCTGCTTTTCTTCATGTCTTTGTTTCAGGATATCTCAGGGATAAATGTTCCCAGATCTCCTTTGTCGACTTAGCACCACGAATATCATGATACACGGTGGGAGGAAGTCCACTTCTTAGCTCCCACATAGCCCTCTTATTGTTGTCAAATTTTCTTTTGTTGGCAGCATTGATAGCCTTGTTTTCACTAACATCTTAAGGAACGAATCTTCCTTGAACATTAACAAACGGACCTTTGATCATGGATCACCACAAATCTTCATCAAGACCCATAAGATAGTCTTCTATATGATCTGCCCAATGATTATAGTGTTCTAGCATTAGAATAGCATCTTTGGTTACAGATACAAGCAAGTTCGCGTAGTTTATCATTTTTGCATAGTTTATATTGGGATTTGCCATCAAAATCAGATAAAACAAATAGTTTGGAAACAAAAAACGCATGAGAATAACAAGACGTTTGCGAAAGCCTAGAACTGGGAAGCAAACCAGAACTACAAATTGAATGATGAAAGGAAAATATTCTCAAAACAATAAGAGTTGTAACCCGCTCTGATACCACTTGAAAGATCAAGATATCGATTCGGTTAAGCAAAGAATAGAAAAAGTATGAGATTAAGAAAAAAAAGAAAGATTAAGTAAAGAAGGTGTCGAATGCTTAGAATTGATAATGTGATAGAATACAGATGGCTCGTACTCCTAATCACACAGATCAGGAACACCTTACGTATATGATATTCTAAGACACAACCAAGCTTATTCGACCCGGAAGTTCACCCTGATATTTATACTTGATCATGGGAACAAAAAGTATAGACAAAAAGGACAGATGGTACAGACACATATCGCACTACCCTGATTTTCACAGTCTGTCCTACAACGTGCACTGCATGTCAATGTACAATGTACGACCAAACACTACCACGTGTATAGAAAAAGCAGTTACAACAAACTACTGCAAAACACCATTTCATACTTCACAAGAACTTCACCTTCCGAATTGTTGACTTCGGAATGCTTCAAAACAAGACTTCAGCACAACAAGTGATCCTAACACCATGGTTCGTTGATTGAGAACTCTCGCCACACCTCTGGTCGAATAACCAAGAAAAATTGCTTCGTTTATCTTCGGTTGGAATTTGTTGAGATGGTCTTTGTTGTTCTTTATAAAGCATCTTCAACTGAAGATATGAAATTTAACAATAGGTTTCTTGCCATTCAAGCCTTCGTACGAAGTACATTTTAGACGCTTATTGATAAGACTTTGATTTTGAACGAAACATGATTTTGAAACAGCTTCATCCCGAAAATGTAGAAGGAGGTTTGCGAAATTAAACATGGATCTTGCTAAGTCGACAAGAGTTTTGTTTCTTCATTCAGCTACACTATTTTGTTGGGAAGTATAAGTAGCAGAAAAATTGTGTTCAATTCCTTTCTCAACAAGAAAATTGTTAAGAAAATCATTGTGGAACTCGGTGCCATTATCACTCTTAATTATGCGGACTTGCAACTTGTTTCTAGTTTCAACAGGCTTAATGAAATTGTTGATCTCTTGAGTAGCCTCGGACTAGTGACGTAAGAAGAATACCCAAGTAAACCTCGTATAGTCATCGACAATAACAAGTTGAAGAGGGTCACTAATAGATGATTCAAAGATTAGTAGAAGGAATTTATTGCATTGCTTCTCATGCTCTCAAGTTGCATGCTGTCGAATTTGAGCAATGGCATGCTTCACACCATTTCACCTGTTACAAGGTTATTGATGTATTTGAAATTCAAGTGTTTGAGACAATGATGCCAGAGCCAACTAACATCAGGAACAACTTTAGACAGAATATGTAATCGTAGCTTCCCAACCATCAGTTGAATTTCCAAGGGATAGATATTTCCATTACGACCCAAAAACAATTAGGCACTTATCATGCTTCTCGGTGAGAATATAGCTATGAATTTTGGTCAAACTCAATACGGAAGTTAGCATCACAAAGCATGCCTACGCTGATGAGATTATGTTTTAATCAAACAACGTATTCAACCTTTCTTATTGTAAACAAACCATCTGTGATGACTTTTTATCCTTTTACAAGCCTGTTTGAGTCAATTCCAAATGTAACATATCCACCCTTCTATATAGTTTGGTAGTTATGTAGATTTTCCAATCTTCCCATCATGTACATGGAGCAAGCACTGTCAATAAATGATTTTCGATCCTGCTCCTCCATGCACAATGCCTACAGTAGATCAAAGAGTTAGTTCCGACACCCATCTTTGCTTAGGGCTGAGGAGATTTGATTTAACTGGTTTTACAAATTTTTTTGCTAACCGTGAAACAACTTCACGCAAAGAAGTTACTTTGCAGATATATTTGTATTGTACTTTGGGAGTTTTGATTTTCATTTGAGTTTGAATAACGGTTGTTGATTTTTGCTGAGTGGTAGATTTAATTATTGGTTTGATATCATTAGCAGAGTATATAAAGAAAGTAAGCGTTTTCTCATTGATCCAAAAACAAAATTTTTCTGAGGAAATTGGTTTTGGGACATCCTTTTTAACAATAGGCACATTGTTCATCCGAGGAATCCATACTTTTTGTATTAGGAATATTTTTTCCTTTTGAATGAGATTTTGAATCCTAGAGAATTTTTTTTTCAGGGACAAATTTTTGGACAATAGGAAAATGATCTCTGACTGTAGAACTACTTGTGAGATTTCTAAGGATGGTCTACTTGGAGGTGACATGAATGGTCTTTTTACTATCATATATAGGACTTCTGTGACTCAGATTCCTAGGTTTCTTTAATTGTACTACCCTAGCAGTTATCCTTTTATTGACCTCCTACGCAACAACTTTTTGTGCTTCCTATTTGGGAGGAACAATACCACCACAGTTTAAAATCAGTCTTACAATATTCTTACTTTTCCTCTGATATACCTTGAAAGATTTTTCTTCGGTACATTTTGCAAAGGATGCATCCATACTAAGAATTTTAGAATTTGAACATTCTCCTACAATAGGGTTTTTTATTTTGAGATCAGTAGGAGAATTCTTTTCAAGTTTTGTAGAAGTGTTATACTTTTTGACTTCGATTGATTCCTTTTTTTCTCTTTGAGAAACAGTTCCAGGTATAGAAATTAGACATGATTTTGATGAAGGATGAGTCACAACAATTTTTTGAAAATATATGGTTTTGGAACATCAGTAGTTAGAGCAACTGCTGATGGCGTGACTTTGGATAAAATAACTTTCATGAGAACGTGTTCCATGACAATTATTTTGTCCACATCCTCGTCATCTTCATCCGTACTAGTCCAGATGATACCATTTTCTTCTCCAGATTGGTCCGACCTAGGAGTAATCTCTTCAATTTGACAATTATTTAGTAAAGATGGAACAAAACTCACAATCTGTTTACATGCAATTTTCATAAGTGAGTCATCATGAGGCAAAGTGTCAAAAACCGATGTTTGGAGTTGAGGAAATGTGATGGCAATGTGACTTCTGTTTTGAAATTCCTGAAAAATTGGTTTATTTTCCAAATATGGAATTTGTCCCATGTAATTTCCGACATCATTTTGAAGTTCCTCAAGAGGAGTTTGTGGTTTTCCTTTTAGACCAGGTCCACTTGACCATGTATATAGATAATTCCTTATAGCATGTACACTTTTCTTAATATGTGTTAGAGAAACATGCAAATTGGTTTTTTTCTTGATGGGCAAGGTCCTTTTCCTTTACAACTATTCGATACGAGGCCATGGCATCTGAAAGATCCGCAAAAAAAAATTCTAAGTATGGTTTGCATGCAGTCCTACATAAATTATTAGATGAGATCATGTCACGTACCTGTTCGATGATGCTGCGATTGGATGGAGTATTGCTGACCATGAAGCAATAGTTTTTCTTTGAATATTCTGCCTCGTCTTTAGTATCGGAGGACCGTAGATCAGCAGGAGTACCGTCAGCATTTTTCTCCTTGGCTACAAACATATTTTTCCCTGCATGGTAGTATTAGCTTCACCAACATCACCTGATGATCAAAGTTTTGTTTCACTTCTGGCCACAAATTTCTTCTCCTTCACAACATTCTACACAACCTCTTTAGCTTTGCAATCTTTAGCGTAATGATTCATTCCATTACACTGGTAACAAATGATAGTGTCCAAACTTTTCTCCTTTTCTCCAGACGAACACCCTTTTTCTCTGGATAAGGACTTCAAATTGAATTGGTGGTTGTTCTTTGAGGCGGAACCTTGATCATTGTGATTCTAAACATGTGGTTGCCTTGAAATATTCTGTTTCTTGAATGGTGGAGGAAAACGAGTGTAATTGCCTTCGAAGGACTTCTTTTGAAAATTTTGGACCAGTATAACGTATTCTTGCTAGAATTCGTCATCTACGGTTTTGTCATCAATCAGGCAGGCGACATCTTCAATGATACACTGATTTTTTACTTCTAGAAGAGGAACTGTCGGAGTGTTGGGGTTGTTAGCGATGAGAGCCATGGGTCCACCAAGTCTTTGAGACTGTGAGATAACGGTGGACTCATGTGCAAGTAAATCTCCACACAGTTAGATGAAATTGAGCTTTTTCAGATTTCCATTTGCTTGTAGAACAATTTTTACTATCATCCAGGCTTCACCGAGACCATCCAAAAACTTTAAGTTTGATCTAATAGTATCACCACTAGAAAGTTTTTTAAAATAAGAGTAAAATGATTTTTGAGCCAATTTTAGACTTTCATTCGGTAGAATCTTGAAGTTGTTGAAATCATTTAGGGTGGAAGTAAGCTTTTTGTCTTTTGGATTCTATGTCTCTTCAAACAGTTATTCAAGATTAGACCAAATGTCTCTTGCCGTGTGGCAAAATTTGATATGCTCAAACACATCTGGCAGAATGCCATATACCAATTATATATAGGCAATTTCATCATTTCTGGTCTTTTTAAGTTCAAGTGTCATTGGAGCAGGTGGGACATGTCCTGTAGCACCAAGTGCAGTGGTGGCGGCCACGTACAGTGGCCTCTCCAACAACTATGTGGGGACCTTCTGTGACCGATCTTCGGACATCTTTCCCATTTCTTCTAAGGTGGTTCATCATCCTTATTTTCTAGTGTTCATACTTGTCAAGTACCAGAATACGAGCTCTTGTAGGCCATCCCAAACTGTTAGTTACACTCATGGAGTGCAGGGGTTTAAATTCTGACTTGTCATTTTTAAGTTCTATAAAAAGAATGAGTGATCGTGATATATATAGATCCTTTCAGCTTGAAAACACATAAATGTAAAGCAACCTTGGTTGACTTTGACAATGATAATCTGAGGATAATGAAAGAGACCAATCACATAGACTCTTATACAAATTGATGAAACTCAGTTACGGTTATAAGACAAGTAAAGATGTGGAATATTAAATGACAGAATTTAACCAATGTACGCAAAAAAGTAATGTAAGCAAGCAAGAACATTAGAAAGATGAAGTTGAAGACTTGATATATTTTCACTTAAAGGGATGATTCTTACATATTCCAAAATTACCTTTTATAAGCAGATCTAGAGCCACATAAACAGGATACTCTTTGAAAGTATAATTAGTTGATATGTGTAGAAAAATTAATGACCTAAAGTCGACAAATATAAAAACAATTATTGTTTTCATTTAACTATTGGTCTATTTATTTACTTTTTTTGAACGGCATAATAATCGACACAATGAAAAACAAAAGAGTTAGCGGGGAGCTAGCAATACAAAGTGGCTCAAGAAAAGCATCCATCAATCACGAAAGGATAAGACTTTATCGTGCATGACATGAAGTGACCATAAAGAATGCTTGAGTAGTAGCGATCTATCCAATGACTGAGAACTCGCGATAGTGTCTCCAAAGGAATAGGGGGTAGTCACTAGGTACACATGTGAGGCTCCAAGTGAAATAAACGGGCGAAGTCCAACAAGGGTAGGTAGCAGTGGACTTCATCAAGTCTAGGTGGCGAGATCTAGGGGACGAGGTGGGAAGAAATGAGTGATAGTTGTGGCGACGTTTTACCAAGACTGAGAGTCGACCTCTTGGCATAGCACGAGAGAACCTAACCTTCAAATAATGTCTTTTACAAACAATTTAAACATAAAAACCAAAGGCACGTGTTGTCAAGATAAGGATCTTATCTAAGATCGTTTCATGTTTTGCAATGTCGTGATTGTAAAATCGGGATCAAGATCCACCAATAAACTAGCCTTCAAATTCGCTCTCAATGACATACTATATGTAGTACCTATTATAATGTATGTTGATTAAAACATCTACCCTAGAATAAAGTTAACTTCTTAAGCATGATCTATTGTTCTTGTAGTTAGAAGCTGCTAAATTATTAAGGAAAAAAATCTTGAGCATAAAAACAAACAAGAGCACAATGACCATCCACAACTAAATACATACAACCACAAATGTCATATAGCACTCTACGAAATTCCATATTAAAAATGAAGTGTTAATGTTATGTGAAAGTTTTTTGTGTAATGCAACACTCCATTTTAGTTGAATGGACAAATTTTTTAGGCTTAAATATATAATAAAGACTAAAAATATATGATTGGATCGAGTTAAGATTTTAAAATCCTCATTAATATGCTAAGATATTAATATGCTAAGATTTCAATATATATCTTGTTTCTGATAAATGCTCCTGTAATCAAAATTGTTTTCAGTTTTATCATCTTAAAATATCAATGATCAGATATTAAAAATAACGTAAAACACCGTTAACTAATAGTAATAAAATAATATAAATCACTTTCAAAAAGGATTCTCTTTCTATATGGGACCCTTCTCAAATTTCAAATTGATATTTTGACGTACAGCCTCTTACTCCACTCCCAAGAAAAAAATAATTTAATGCCACCCATAATCCTCATTTTAGATTATATGCCACACTAATCACTTGTACATATTTTAACCTCTAAAGTGAGTCGATTTTCATGACATGAATCCATGATATGTAGAGGATGAACTCAAGAAGTCTTTTAAATAAGCAAAAATAATATATATATATATATATATATATATATATATATATATATATATATATATATATATATATATATATATATATATAACCGTGAAAACCGTCATTCACATTTTAATAATGATGTATTTTTAATTTTTAAAAGTTGTTTTTATCAAAACGAAATTATCAAATATGTAAAAATTGATAATTTTTCTTCCTTTACAATTAGACATAAATATTAATGTTTTTAAAAAGAAGTACGATACAGTATTCACAGTTTAATAACTAAATTTATTAATTGTAAATGTTGTAAAAGATATTAAAAGAAAAAAAAATTGTTAAGTGTCATATATTTTAAGACAACAAACCAATTAAAAAAACAAAACAAGAATCTTAAGATATAAATAATAGTTTTCACGGTTCCTAAACTTTAAGTGATTATATATATATATATATATATATATATATATATATATATATATATATATATATATATATATATATATATTCAGGATCGGGTGAGGACTCTTCTTAAAGTGAGGACTTGCGAGAACACCTTAAAAAATTGAAAAAAATATAAATAATAAAATGGATCATAGTACTATATTGGAGAAAAAAAGATTCAAAAAAAACTTTTCGATCATTATTTTTTTTATAATGAAATAATTATCCAAAATAAAAACAGAAAAATTGTGTCATTACGTTTTGCAATGATACAAAAAAAAATTTCAAAATTTTTTTGATAATGATATAGTACTATTCTCGATTTTATGATTTGTATTTTTTTTAATATTTTTTTTCAATTTTTTTAAGGTGTCTTCGCGAGTCCTCACCGAAAAAAGAGTCTTCACCGGAACCGGACCCTATATATATATATATATATATATATATATATATATATATATATATATATATATATATATATATATATATATATATATATATATATATATATATATATATAGAATCAGGATCGGGTGAAGACTCTTCTTAAAGTGACGACTTGCGAGGACACCTTAAAAAAATTGAAAAAAATTATAAAAAATATAAATAATAATATGGATCATAGTACTATATCGGAGAAAAAAAAGATTCAAAAAAAAACTTTTCGATCATTATTTTTTTCATAATGAAAAAATGATCCAAAATAAATCAGAAAAATTGCATTATTACGTTTTGCAATGATGCAAATTTTTTTTTCAAAGTTTTTTTTGATAATGACATAGTACTATTCTCGATTTTATGATTTGTATTTTTTTTATATTTTTTTTCAATTTTTTAAGGTGTCATCGCAAGTTCTCACCGAAAAAAGAGTCCTCACCGGAACCAGACCCTATATATATATATATATATATATATATATATATATATATATATATATATATATATATATATATATATATATATATATATATATATATATATATAGAGAGAGAGAGAGAGATATGGAGAGAGAGAGAGAGTGTGTGTGTGTGTGTTTTAAGATCATTTGAGAATTCGCGGTTTTTCCGAGAACTAAAAGTGGAACTTTTTTCCGATCATTTTTTGGACATTATTTTTTAAAAAAAGTTTTATGGTAGTTTTAAACGACATATTGTTAGTGATTAGGGTTAATACCCATTAGGGTATAGGTTTGGCAAAGAGCCCATTTTGTATCCCTATTTATATGAGGTTAAACCCTCATTATTATGATAAGCAATTATATCTTATAACATGGTATCAGAGCTTTAGGTTAAAACCTTACTGCTGACCACAACCCGCCGCCGTCGCCCTCCACCTCCGGCGACCTTCTAGTCATCGGAGGTGCCTTCAATAATTTTTCCCTCCCTTTCCGCTTTTTTCATAAATAATAATACAGCCGTCTATACCAAACTAGAGCTTCCTCATCGACTTCTTCTACTGCCTCGTTTGCTACGCCCCCTCTCCTTGGATGGCCTCTTCTTTTCCGGACCTTCTCCACTGGGCAGGCTCTGATATGCAGTTGTATCTCTCTTTCTACACTGTAGTCGTCGATCTCATAGGAATTGGCTCCGTCCGCCGCAGCTCGAGTCATCTCTCTTGCTCGCTGCCTTTCTCCAGACTCCTCTACCGCCGACTCCATGATCGTTGTTGTTGTTGCCGCCACTGGCTCTCTCTTCTTCTACATCGGAACCGTCTCTGGCCGCCGCTCCTTCTCTCTTCTTCTCCGATGAACAGTCACGATTAGCCGTCATCAACAAAGCTCTGCCACCGCCGCTACCGCCGTCTTCATCTATGTTTTTTTTGTTCTATTTTTTGGTTATTTTTCCAGTTTCATCTCCTTTTGTTGGGTGTTGAAATCAATAAAACAATAAATTATAACAAGTATACTCACAATTGTATCAAGCTAAACAATCAACACGAGTAAATATGAATGAGATCAATGAAGAACACAAAAAGTATTGGATAACAGGTGTCGAATGCTTAGATTTCTCTATTAGGGTTTTACAATGAGAGTGGATCAAAACGAACACTCGACACAGACAAGTATCACTGATATTCATACATAATCAGTGATACGAATAATACAAAAGATAATGCAGAATATTCCTATAGTGTACTAGCCAATATGAATCACTTATTGTGCAACACGTTTTCTGCCAAATACGCGTGCACCCAAAAGGTAGTTACAGATAAGCCTTCGGTTCCTCTAGGGTAAACCCTTTAGAGTCTTCAGGCTTCCGAGTCTGGTTTCACTTCGTAGTATTTAGGGGCTTCGGAGGGATCAGCACTTCATCACAAATATTCTCAACACCTTCTCCTGATCAAACTGCGGGGGGATGTTAGTGATTAGGGTTAATACCCATTAGGGTTTAGGTTTGGCCAAGAGTCCAATTTGTATCCCTATTTATATGAGGTTAAACCCTCATTATTATGATAATCAAGCATATATTATGACACATATTACAAGCAAACACGCATACACACACACAAACTCTCTCTCTCTCTCTCTTTATATATATATATATATATATATATATATATATATATATATATATATGTGTGTGTGTGTGTGTGTTAAGGGTGAACCTTACAAATAAAGTTGGAAATGTAAATAATATTTCCAAAAAATGACTACCATACTACACTTAATAGAGTACAGGGCAAGCAGGTTCAAACCATAGAGACACATGATTCAAAGTTTATACCGCTTTGTACTAGGTAGTTTAAGGGAATGGGGTGGTTTGTAATAAAAATAGAAACATAAAAGAATAACATACAATTAACCGGATTTAAAATAACAATTGAGAAAAGCCTAGCTCCGAGTTCTCGATGTTTACCATATTATATTGAATTCGTCTATGATTTGTAATCCTAAGTCGGTTGTTAAAAGACATAAATGTATTTCTTTATGAATTGAACTAGTCAAGGCGTTTAGTCAAAACATGCTCTTTAGCTAAACCGAGATCTTACTATGCAACCTAAACTCACTTTTAGATTGAATATAAAACAACATTATAATGTTGTACAATTACCAACAATGTTCATTTTTCTCCTATGCTCGGAAGTGTGTAAACATGTGATCATATTCTTAACAAGAACACTTGTTATTGTTACCAATCATCAACTATATAAAACTATTAGGTGCATACTAGTCGATTAACCATGCAAGAATTCAATTTAGCTAAGTGCCCAATAAAAAACAAACCAAATTCAAGACTAAAAGTTGAAACGAGAAAACGATCACTAGGATTTAATCATAAACAAACATCAATCCGATTGTTTCAATCTAAACGATAAACATGTCTGAACCCAGAACTAGATCTAGGCTTTCTACCCTGACATGGTTGTTGCATCTATATGTTCAACAATCATTTTAGAATGACGTTTGCCAATAACATATGACGTTTGCCAATAACATATGATCATATAGGGTCACACCTTAAGCAAGTTGACACATATTGAATATTTATTATTAATACGATTATTAATAAATAATCAACTCTTATATTTAATTAGGAGATAATTATTATTTTATGAAAATAATAAATCAAGAGAGTAAAAACTAGTTATTATATCCCATAGTATGATTTAATAAATCATGTACAAGTTTTTGGACACTTTGGTTTCCATTCAACTTTCTAGTTGCATAAGTACATCTAGTTTTAGAAACTTGATTATTTCTCTCTCTTGTTGGCAATTAGTCAAAAGGATGGGGAGATTGCTTGCCAACTTCCTTCTTACACAACACATGCTTCTTACATGCCATCACTTGGCATTTATTAGAGGTATAAGTCTTAGATATTATATGTGGGTATATAAGAAAGTGTAAGACCAAAAAACTAACTAGTTTTTTCTCATTCCAAGACTAAAATTCGTCCTCCTCTCTCACCGCCTTTCTTGCATGTCTTTTGAAGCCCTTTTCAATTGTAAGAGGTGTAGAAGTGCTTCTCCTTTAGTGTTTAATTGTGTTAAGCACTTAAAGGCTTAAGAAGTCACAAATAAAAAAGGGAACTAGCATTCCTAGTGCCTCAATCTTGTTGGTGGATATATTATAGATGAACTCCCCTTTGAGTTCTCTTGCCATCTTCATCAACTCCCTAAAATCAAGTGGGATCAAAGTCTTCAAAGGTTGTTTTCTTTTCATCCTATGGTTGTCAAATACTCTTTCTAAGTTATGTAATTTGATCCTCTTGGTGGTTTTGTTAAAATAATTTTAAAATAAATGTTATTTTAAAACCCTTTCCGTTTGCCGCTTAAAATTGTTTTATGAAAAATGATTGTTTTAGTTTATCAAAACTCATCAATGGTATCAGAGCCTCTTTTACATGTTAGAAAGGTTTATTTTAATGTTTGATAACCCTTAGTTTTGGAAAATATGCTTGATATTTCTATTGGCGAAGAAACCACCAAATATATTTTCTTTAGCAACTTCGTAGTTTTTATAATTGTTATTTTTATGCAACCAATTTTTCCATGCATTTGGTTGTATAAAGTTGCCTTAGAAAAACAGAATGTTTGTTTGTATATTTCATATGATGATGTTGTATATAATCAAGCCATAAGGACCATTGTGTTGTGTTTAGTTAATATTTATTTTTGCATAAGATGTAATATATAAATATTTAGTTTTCCATTTAGATGTAATAGATTAGTTAGACTAGTTTTATTCTTTTTACCAAATATAACAATATGAAGAAATGACCATCTTTGGAAGATTTGTCATGTCTTAACCACTTAAGACAACAATCCCAACCTTGAGCTTCTACTCTTGGTTTTGGGCTTAATTGTAGTTTTAATGGTTTAAGTGTCATCACTTTACAACACATGGTGTCTTGAAGTTCTTTTGCAAGCAAGAGTTGTCTTGGCAAGTGGGAGCTTGAAGACTCTTTTGAAGAGTCCATTAAGTCCTTTTGGAATGTCTTAATAATTCTTTTGATGGCTCACAAAAATTATTCTAGAAAAATGGCTTGATCTATACATTTGTGTTGCATGCTTGTGATGTTTATGTTGTTATATGTCATGTTTATGTATAGAAATGGTTTTCTACATATTAAATAAATAAATATTTGAAATGTAAGAAGTTTACATATGAGTTTTTAAGCGTTTTAAAACGTTTAAATTCGAGTTTTTCTTAAAAATGGTTTTCAATGTAAAAATTTTAATAGTCAACTCTAAAATATTTAAGATAGTTTAAAATGTGTTTAAACTAAATCTAAACTCCATGTATTTTGTAATAAATAAGAGTTTTATTGAAATGACTACTCAAATAATAATACTAGGTATTATTTTACGTCAAAACTTAATATGTGATATTAGTTTAATGCTTTGTATTGATATTATGTTTTATGCACACTAAATATGATTTAGAACATAATTATCATTATTTGGTTTTGGTTTATCAAAATATGATCTTTTAAACTTAAGATGTATAAAATGAGTTCATAAAATAAAATGAGTTTTATTCTACAAATTCATGAGATCATAAGATTTTGATTATGAATATGAGATTTAAAATAATGAATCTAAAACTCATCCAAAACTCAAGTCTTAACTAATAGAATGAAGTTTTATTAAAATACTATAATGGGTTCTTAAAAGCAATCCACCGATACTTGAATATGGTATATTAGTTTATAATTGATCACAGTCTAACGGTTCATAAGATGAAGTTTCATTTGGAACCTAAAGAAGCTTGTATAGGAGATATGTTTTGTACAAAAGGGTACATGAATTGTTGGATGCATGCAATATTCATGAGACCATGTTTTTATAACTATATTTGTAAAACATATATAAAAACGTTTTCTTAAACTTCAAATCTACGCAATCCTCTTATAAAATCACTTGCACATCATTTGTGAAATGCTTGTAGATTCTTGGGTTACCTCTTCTATTTGCATTACCCTATGATGGCCAAGGTGTTTTATATTTGCTAATGGAAAAAAAGTATCCTAACCATTCGTAAAGTATAATTCACAAGATTTTTGAGTTCAATGATTTGATCAAGACTCTTATGTGATAAAGGTCACCCAAGCATGAGAGACTTGAGGCATAGATGAGATCAAACATGCCAAGTTAAACAATTGTTGTTTTGGATCCCATAATCTAGGAATTACATTTGATGTAATTGGTAACCGTTTCTACATACCGAGTTGGATTAAGTGGATGGGATAAAGGTCACCCAACCATTTACTTCTTTCGTAACTTGGATCCTAGACTTTAATAAATTAATGTTTTAGAAGCAATAAAAGGTATTAATTTTTAAAGACTGAATATTGAAAATACTAAATGAATTCTGTTAAAATTTTGTAGATGAATATATCCAAACTCATTACCATCCATTATCTTTCTCTTGCTGGTATGCAAGAGACAATAACATTCGACGGATAAAATTCAACGAATGGCTTCGTACCCTAAGAATTGTTCTCGAAAGGGATCAGAAATTGTATATGATTAAAGGCCCTATTCCTGAACAACCCGCACTTTTCTAGCGATCTGAACATGATTCCTGGTGGAAGCATCGTTGTGATATTTAAGATGTATCTAACATCGTACTGGGAACAATTCTTTATGACTTTCAGAAAGTCTTGAAAAACTTAGAAGCATGAGATGCTTTGTCATGTTATACATATATACCTTCCAGAACTGTACAACTTGGTTCAAACCGGTTCAAGCATTAGTAGAATGCAAGGTTGAAGAGAGTCACAATATGAGCTCTAAAGATCCATTGTTCATGGAAAGGAAACCTTTAATCCCAAGAAATCAAAAAGGGCCAATAAAGAAGGATCTTGTTTCCATTGTAAAGAAACAGGACACTAGAAGAGGAACTGCCCTCTTATCTGAAAAATATTGGTCAGACCAGTAATTTAGGTATCTATAAGTTAGAACTTTTACTTTCCTAATAACATTAAAGTATTTTATACTTTATGTTAATCTAATATTTGTAAATGTCTACAAACATTCTAGAAAAGTGAGTAGCTGAGAGCAACTTGGAACGTCCCTTTTGAAGATTATCGTTTATGATTTGATAATAAAAGACTTGTATTGTAAGACAATGTTTGTTTTGAACAATAAATATTTTAAATTTAGCATGTATAAATTTATATCTCAGTTAATTGATTATTTACTTAATACTTTTTCATAATGATCACATTTATATTCTGAAATGATTATTCTTATTTTGAGAACTAGATCTCATACTAGAATAACGAAGTAAATATCAATGGTTTTATAAATTATAAGTTCTATAAGAAAACCCCTTTTGACTTAAATATGATATGAATCAAAATTATCTATGACATTGTTATCTTTGTTATAAATATAATACACATATTCCAACTTTAAGAAATAGATTTTGGAAGCAAATAAAGATGCATATGTGAATCTTATTTATAAAATATTCTTTAATTATATTTTCACTAAATAATAGAGAAAATAACTTTTAAGGAATGATACACCGTGATGTATGACTTCCTTATTAATGAATGTGTAAATACCATACAAGATACATCATCAACTTCATTAACAAGTATAGTCGTTGTACTTTATATGATAAAGTGAAACATTTAGAAGTTTTCAAATGATAAGTTGAGAATCAAATAAGAAGTACCATCTAAAGCCTTGATGATTATAAAGGATAATCTAAACCTTATTGGATATGCTTTACTTTCTAATCGGTAGAAATTATCTTCCTTTATTCTCTTGGGATTATATCTATATCGAATACAAACTCCAACTAAGAACTAGATGAAACATTTTCTTAATGTTTTGGAAGCCTATGTAAGACTAAAGCTTCCAAAATCTACTAAATGCATATTTGTAGGATATTCTAAAAAAGTTTTAGATTACACAAGCCCACCTAGAATAAGTTCACTTATTCCTCTACAAGCTGAGTAATTAGAAAGAAAGTTTCTAATGATAAAGCAAGTGGGAGGCACATGAAAGTTGAAGTAGTTCAAGAACCATATCCTGATGTAGCAAAAGTTGGCACTACTTTTAAGAAGAAATTGTTGAAAATGAATAATAGGTATTCAAAAACACAAATCGTTCGCATGTATGGTAGAAATCATCTATATCATGAGAATTATGGAATCTCTCATTGTTGAGTTTTATTGATAGTTTATTGATAAATCTATCAACTACCAAAATGCTATGTCTGATTTTGAATCTGATAAATGACTTTAAGCCATGAACATTGAGATGTTAGCCATGTGTGATAATCAAGTATGGGCTTAATTAATCTTCATCCCTGTGACTACAAGGAGTAAGTGGTTCTTTCGGAAAGAAAAACATGGAAATCTATACACTTTTAACAAGACTTGTTGTAAAAGGCTTTTCTCATACTCATGCCATTGACTATGACCAACCCTTTTCTCAAGTGGCTATGATTAGATATACAAGGATATTTACCATTACCTCATAATGTGATTATAAGATAAGGCAAATGGATTTCAAGAAACCGCTTTCCTTAATAGACACCTTATTGAAGATGCTTATATAGTTTAGCCTGGAGGTTTTATTAATCTAAGATATCCTAACAAAGAGTATAAACTTTAAAACTCATTTTGGATATAAGGCAAACATCTCAAGACTAGAATTATCATTTTTATTGTGAAAACACAAAGTATGTTTTACAAAACAAAGATGATAAACATTTGTGTTTACTGAAAACTAGTAGGACCATAGTGATATTCCTAATATTGCATGAAGAAGACATACTTAATCATAAGAAATTACATCTCCGACTATGCAAGGACATTTCGCCTTGACTCGGAAAGTATTTCTAAAATGAAAGACTTAGGAATGACAAAAATACATTTTCGTGAAGGATCCTTGTTAATGCCAAATACCACTATTTTGAGCTTGCCTAAAAAATGACTTAGCATAAAGATTTGAACAGGATAAATTGATTCATGTTTATGAACATATCATACGATACCAAAAAGATACATGGGAAGGTCATTGGATGACTAAAAGGACATTCTAAGAGTACTTGAGAAGCACTAAGAGAATGTATATGAGTTAATCAATTTTGAAGAGGATCTTTATCTAAAGAGCTACATAAGATGCTAACTTTAAAACACATAGATATAATTGTGAATTATAAATGGACTATAACTTCGTTATGAATGGAGAATGAGTTTTGTTGGAATTAGTTCCAAGAAAAACATAATAATCCAGTTTACTGCAAAATATAATACACTGCTACTTCAAAAGTTTCTCTCTAATACGATTGGGTGTATAGGTTGACTGAAAAACATGGTTGAGTCCTTCCATCCAAGGATCACCAAAAATCTTTTATGATTTCAAGAATGTACTTGATCTAGCTAAAAGATAGTAAGTCACATCTGAACACCAAATCATGCTCTCCAAGACAATCAACTATACTTAGAATAAAGTTGATTGTGGGGACGATCGTATTCATAGAACTCATGAAAACTAAATTTAGTATTTGGATATTGGAACAGTACAAGCAACATTTATTGTAATGAGTTGATATATTGGATATAGTCTTTTCATTAAATAATCGTTGTGTTCTATGTTAGCATGTTTAATCCTTGAATAACATGGTTATTCCAAATGTCCATAGTCGTTCATAGTTATGGGAGCATCTATGAGGTAAGACTAATATGAATGGTTTGGTTGATTTCATGGAGATGAAAATAGCAAAGGGTTGCGACCAAAATTCATAGGTACTTGATTAGAGAATAAGTATTGGACAAGACCCGCATCAAAATCACTTTATGGATCATTTTCATGAGTAATATTTGATTAAGGTATTATCTTTGTATTCTTCGACCTGAGATGCATATTCTTGGAATAATGTCCAAGGTCATCAACTTATGGTAATATTTCTAATAACGGCAGAGTCCTTCTGGGTTGCCCTCATGACCCTGAAAAACAAACAGAGTCAGAAAATATAAAAGGGAATGATTAGTTTATTAATTTATTGTGAAATAAGTTAATTAGAAACCAGATCAACAAATTAATTGATAAATTACTTTATAATTAATTTACAATCAATTAAAGGGACACGATTGTAATTGAGTAAAGGTTTGATTAATGGAAACAAAGTCCAGGGGGTGCGGCCGCTAAAAGGCTCCTAAGTTTGAAACCCTAGGAGCCTTACACTATAAATAACGGCCTTGGGGGTTCAACCCTAAGGCATCCCAACCTCAAAGAAGCCGCCAACTCCAATCGTCCCTCCCTTTTGGTGAATTCCTCATCCCTTTTTAGGGTTTGAGGGTTTTTGCCTCCTTCCCTACTGGAAGTTCTGATCTGTCGGGTTTTATGGTGTTTCTGGGTATGAGTCATTAGAGGGATTCACAATTTGGATCCTATTCATCCTTTCCAAGATGTTGTTTATCATACTCAAGGAAAGAGATAATCCCGAGGTACATTATGTTTATGTTTTGTTGCTATAACTGATATGACCTTCATGATCTTAAACCCTGTTCAAGTAGAATTCTGTGATTTGATCTCGTTAGTCTTCCGCTGCATATGATTACGTGTTTATGTGATCGAATCCCAACAGTGGTATCAGAGACTTTGTCATATGTTATTTGAACTTTTTCTTGATATGATTATCTGTTTAGGTTTATGCTAGAAACTTGTATGAATTTGCATGCTATTTTTCGAAAAATCCATAGGTTATGCTAGATTAATTATTGAAACTGCATGGTCTAGGATACTAGGATCATAATTTTTGAAATTTTGAAGGGTTTAGGAGGGTATCATTGCCCTTGGCGGCTAGGGTTTCCCAACCCTTGCTTGCCTTGCAAGTTTCCATAGTTAGGTTGTTTTCTTATTTGCCTTATTGCCTAAACTGCATGCTATATTGTTAGGATACGAATTGTGTTGATATTTGATATCCGAAGTACATGAGTTCCTGTCCGAAGTTGAAGACTTACCCAAAGCTAGTGACCTGATCCGAAGACTGCTAGCTGTCATCTTTTGTAGTTATCTTTAATAGTTAGCGATAATGACTAGGGTATATGTATTTATCTGTAATCGATGGGGGTACTTTGTCCATTACATATTAGTATTTAAACAATTGTAACCCTGAATAGTATTACGGTCATTAGCTTACTCGAAACATTCATTGTAACGATCCTCATAATTGCTCATCGTTCTGATTAGGAGCACTAATTTTTTACAGTAAATAATAATCATTCGACTACTTGAATACTAATATACAATTGTTCTCATTGTTTGCTTTAATTGTTTCTGATCTTACAAGTGGTATCAGAGCGGGTTGTATACAGATCTGTTACTAAGATCCAATTACGTTCTTTGATTCGTGGTTCCAAATCATTCTTGGATCCATTCTTCCGTGCTTCAAAGATCTGATCTTGGTAATCTTTCTGTAGCGTTCCAAATCTTCAATGGCCTACAACGCGAACAATGCAATGATGAATTATGCCGCCTTGCTCGGTTTTAGCAACAAAGCTCCCATGCTAGTTCCTGAATTCTACGATCAATGGGCTGATCGTATGGAAGATCATTTATCTAGGATCGACGAAGACCTTATGCGATCTATAAGGGATGATCCTTTTAATGACAATCTTCCAACTAGATTTGCTTCCAAATCTGGTGAAGCTTCTACACCACAAGTTGAGACTGAAGCGAGTATCGCTGCGAACAAGAAGAAGGTTGAGAATGATAAGCGATGCATGCATGAATTCAAGAGTGGTCTACCACCAGTTGCATTCAATCTGATTCGAGGGTCCAAATCTGCAAAAGAAATTTGGGACAGACTGAAGATGAGATACGAAGGTATTGATGTTATGAAAAAGAGTATTGTTAACAATGTTCTTGCTGACTTTGGTAATTTCAAGCAACTGGAGAATGAGAAGATAGACCAGACCTTTGAAAGGTTCAATGATGTGGTCTATGAACTGGAGAAGTATGGTGTTTCAAAGAATTCACATGAAACAAACTTCAGATTCATGTAATGCCTTCAAAGAGAATGGAAACAGATCACCATGATGGTGAGGGCTCATGAAAAAATCAATTCATACTCACTTGAGGAACTATATAATCTGCTCAAGTCCTATGAGTATGATGTCTTAGATTGAACCGGTGATCAACCAAATGCTGGCTCATTGGCATTTGTTTCTAAAGCTAAATCCGAAGAAATCTCCTATGCTGATGATGAAGGCGAAGATGATGAAGAAGGTGAATCAAAGGCCTTGTATTCAAACAATAATAGGAACTTTCAAAAAAGGCCTCAAAATAAACCAAACTTTAACCGAAGTTTCAACAGTGGAAAGCAGCCAATGAAACCTGCTGATTCATCCAACAAACCTAAGTCAGACACAACTCCTCAACCTGAAAAGAAGTTACTAGGAGATTCAGGATACGATTGCAACCACTTTTTTGGTAAGAATCATCTGGCCAAAGATTGCATGTTAAAAAAGGCCAAAGAAGGAAACAGTTAAGGATGAGGCATACTACACGAAGAAACTAGAAGAACTTTGTGCGAAGACTGAAAGTCTTTCTCTTGTGGCTCCTAAAGGAGGAGATGACACCCACCAAATTTGGTAATCTGGCTCTAACGATGATGAAATCAGAAAACCCACTCATGGAGCGATGTTCGCTTCACATATTGGCCACAACATATGGTCCGAAGATGATAGTTCAGATGAAGAAAAACAAAGCAACATAGCTGGTGTTTGTCTCATGGCACAAGGATCAACCGCATCATCTAACTCTCGCCTTACTATTCCTGAACAGGTATCCCACTTACTTCAAAACTTTAATGTTCCAGAAGAACTTTTTATTAATGATCTTAATGAAATTACTTCTGACTGTCTGCATATGAATCAACTACTTGTTTCAGCAAATAGTGATGCGTGTCAGGAAAGGGATGAAGTAACTTCGCTTAAGGGAGAACTAGAAGGATTGCGTAGGGCTTTAGAGAAGAGTCAATTACGTATAGAATCTTAGAAGAAAGTAGAGAACAGTTAAGAGAAAATAATGAGATTTTGTTGAAACAAAGAAATGTTTTTTGTGAAACGGCTAAGAGATTATATTCTCATATTACTCGTATTTACCATTCTTCTGATATTTCTTTGAATCATCATAAAAAGCTTTTGCCATTTATTGAGTTTAAGTTACAAGATGTAGATTCTATTTCATACGAATGTGAATCTATTGTTTCATATAATGATATTCCAAACCAAACTTATGCTCACGGAATAGTACCTTTTGAAAAAATTTTAAACTCAAATGATCTACTAAAACTAATGGATAATTCTCTACCCACCATTCCTCTAGTTGAGAAACCTACTTCTGTGAATATTGATTTGAATGCTTCGGAAGATAATGTGTGTCAAAATGATTCCTATGATTTTGATTCCGATATTGAGGAAATAGACTGTATTGACTTATCAACAAAAATCCTCATCATTCTGTTCCTCAATTAAAACTGAATCCCGTGCAACCGAAGAGAGCAAAAATGCTTCAAATAATTTTCAGACTTGCTCCTCTGAGGCTACAAAGGATTCTTCGCATGATGAATCTAGGTTTGTTCCTATTCTGAATACATCTGATGATTATACAAAACTCTCCCTTGATAAAACCAAAAAGTTTGTTGAACTTGTATGTACGTATCCTAAGGTTGCTAATTTTAAAAGCATGGTTTTTATTAAACAAGGAGTGAAACTTGAAGATAATTGTGAACTACTCTCGATAATTGTGAACTACTCTCGATCATGAAATAAGATAATTCAAATAATTGTGAACTACTCTCGATCATGAAAGAAGATAATTCAAAAGTTACACCCGAAGGGTTTTTCTCAACTGATAAAATGCTCCAAAACAATTTGAATGAAAACATGGAGTTCAAAATCAATAAACTAAAACAAGAAATTTATCAATTGAAGAATTCCTTAGGACATAATACTAATTTTCAAAACCTTTCGAATGTCCGAAGAGAATCTAGTGAAATACTCTCTTTTGTAAAACATAAAAAATTTTATGATAATAAACGAAGGAGAAAATATAGAGATTTTCAAAACAATCAGAAGGCTTTTCAAAATCAACAAAAAACTTCCACTGTCAAGAAATCTTCGGATAAAAATCAGAAAGTTGTTTTCGAACCAAATAAACCCAACTGTTCGAATAAAAAATTTGAAAAGTTCTCAAAGATAAAGTTCACTAAAGGAAGCAATCAAATTGATACGTTTCATGTATGGTTGGACAAAAATATGGATCTTTTCAAGGATAAAAACCTAACCATCCAGGATTTTAAATTAGCCTACGAACAATTTCTATGCGAATCTACTCAGCGTAGTTCTTCATCTGGAAAAACTTTAATTTCAAAGAAAAAGTGGGTTCCTGTTAAACGAAACCCTTCCCCAGTCATCAAACAAAAACAACAAAAACCGAAGAAGATTTTGAAATGGGTACCTAAAGACATAATCACACGCACATCCGAACCATCTATTATGTATGCTATTGCTTCTACTTCAGAAACTAAAAAGGATGATTTGGTTGCATCATGGATCTATGATCCGAACACTTACCCTCGAGGACCCAAGCCATGTTGGGTACGTGAACTTTCTCTCTGATTTGTAGGTATTGATGGATGAGCAGTACGACAAGGAATGGTACATCGATAGTGGCTGCTCAAGACATATGACAGGGAGAATTAAATATCTAAGGGATTTTAGAAGTCTAGAAGACGATGGAGATGTGAAGTTTGGAAATAATGAGACGTGTCCCATAAAAGGCTATGGGAAAATTACAAATGGCAAGTTTACGATTAATCGAGTTGCATATGTAGAAGGTCTAAAGCACAATCTGGTTAGTGTTTCCCAACTGTGTGTGGGAACTGGGTTAAAAGTTAAATTCGATGAAGCTGGAAGTGTCATTAAGAATAAGGGATCCAAGGATATTCTGCTTAAATCCAAAAGGAAGGGTGAAATGTATCCACTAGACATGAAGCCAATTGTAGGGGCTCCTTCCATCTACCTACTTTCAAAGGCACCTTCAGATCTCAGTTGGCTATGGCATCGGAGACTATCTCATCTAAACTTCAAGAACATCAACATGCTCATCGCTCTTGATCTAGTCCGAGGGATGCCAACACTGAAGTTTGAGAATGACACTATGTGTGCTGCATGTGAACATGGGAAGCAAAAAAGTCAAGCACATCCAATACCATTGACTCAAAGATCACTGAACCACTCGAATTACTTTACGTTGATCTATGTGGTCCTTCCACAGTTGAGTCTTGGTGGCAAAAAGTACATCTTGTTAATTGTGGATGATTTTTCAAGATTCACATGGGTAATCTTCCTACGACAGAATTCAGATACTCTGGCTGAGCTCATAGCATTCATCAAGCAAATCAAGTTACATCTCAAGAAACCTGTAAGGGCAATCCAAAGTGACAATGGCACTGAATTCAAGAATCAAACAATAGACACGTTCCTGAAAGAAAAGGGCATTACTCATAATTTCTCAGCCCCTATACTCCACAGCAAAATGGAGTTGTTGAACGAAGGAAAAGATCCTTATGCGAAGCAGCCAGAACGATGCTCGATTATGCAAATCTACCGATGTATTTCTGGGCCGAAGCCATTGTCACTGCCTGCTTTACTCAAAATCGTTCTTTCATTCACAGACGGTTTAACATCACGCCATACAAAGTCATCAACAAACGGAAACCAAATGTCAAAATTTTCCATGTCTTCGGATGTAGATGCTTCATCATGAAACTCAAAGATGGCACAACAAAGTTTGCATCCAAGTCTGATGATGGCGTGTTTCTTGGCTACTCACACTCAGCAAAAGCATATCGTGTTTTTAATAAGACAACAAGGAAAATAGAGGAAACGTTTAATCTGACCTTCGATGATCATCATATAAGAAATCAGAAACTCTATTTCCTCGTTCCTCAATTTTTCCAAACACCCCAACCGAAGTAACCCATCGTTGACTCGTTTAACCTTGATTTCTCATTTTTGTTTGACAGTCCTGATCGTGCAATCGATGCCGAATCAAATGTGAAGGACAACAACACACCAGAAATCAACAAGCTAACTGATGAACAATCAACTGTTGAAACATCGAGGGAAAAGTCTCCTTCGGTTGATGGGGGAGCCAAGTACAACAAAAGAAAGAAATCCTTTTGTTGGGGGGGGGGGGGCGTCAAATACTTCATCATCTCAGCAAACAACAGCTCAAATCGAGGGGGAGTCAGCTAGTACTTCAGCAACCAACACATCTGCTCCAATCGAGGGGCATCAACCAATTCTTGACGCTTCAAATGAAGAAAACTAGTCAACTTCGGATTATCCATCTGATATGGAAGAGGTCCATGGTGAAGCGTTACTAGAATATGATCCAGCATATCCACCTCTTGAGAAATGGACACGCGATCATCCGAAGACTGAGGTAATTGGGACTCCATGTGAAAAGGTACTTACTCGATCTCAATTAAAAGAAAAGCAGCAAGAATTAAACAAACGATCAGATTTTTGCATGTTCAATGTTTCAATTTCCAAAATTGAACCTAAAACTGTGAAAGAAGCTTTTCAACACTCAGATTGGGTGGAGGCCATACCGAGTGAGTTAGCCGAATTTGAAAGAAACAAAGTTTGGCGTTTAATTTCCAAACCAGCTAACTCCTCTGTAGTAGGTCTCAAATGGGTTTTTCGAAATAAACTTGATACTGAAGGTAACATTGTACGAAACAAAGCTAGGGTTGTTGTTAAAGGATATTGTGAATAAGAGGGAATCGATATATGATGAGACCTTCGCTCCTGTTGCCAGACTCGAGTACGTCAGAATATTTTTGGCATTTGCTGCCCATAAAAACTTTGATGTCTATAAAATGGATGTCAAATGTGCCTTTTTAAATGATGAACTCGAGGAAACCGTATGTGGAACAACCTCCTGGTTTTATAAATGAAAAGTTCTCAGATCACTGTTATATTCTTGACAAAGCAGTCTACGGGTTAAAGCAAACACCACGAGCCTGGTACGCAACTCTAACTCGGTTTTTAAAACAATCAAACTTCAAACAAGGATTTGTTGACCCCACCCTATTCCGAAGGAAAGTTGGTACTCATCTCATGCTAGTTGAAATCTACGTGGATGATATCATCTTCGGTTCAATAGATCCTGCTCTTTCAACAGAATTCGAAACTCTAATGAAAAGTAAATTTCTTTCTTGGATTGCAAGTCAAGCAAACCTTAGAAGGTATTTTTATTAATCAAGAAAAATACACACGAAGCCTTCTAGAGAAATTTGGAATGGAAAATTGCTCCAATGCAAAGGTTCCCATGGCTGCTGGTACACGACTCTCACCTTCGCTTGACAAACCGCCTTTTGATCAGAAGGCCTATAGAAGAATGATCGGATCTCTACTATACGAATCCAAGAGAACCTCACTTAGCAGTAGTCAAGACAATCTTTCACTATCTCCATCGCACACCCTCTCTTGGATTATGGTACCCTGCCAATTCAGGCTTCTTTCTTCAAGCCTATTCTGATGCTGATCTTGGAGGTTGTGCCCTTGACCATAAAAGCACTTCGAGTGGATGTCAGTTTCTCTATGGAAAACTCATTAGTTGGCAATCCAAAAAGCAAACCTACGTTTCGATCTCCACAGCCAAAGCTGAGTACATTGCTGCTGCTTCCTGCACTTCCCAGATGATATGGATCCAAAGCCAACTTCGTGACTACGCCATACATATGCGAAGGATCCCACTCTTCTGTGACTCACAAAGTGCCATAAGAATTTGTCACAATCCAGTCAAGCATTGGAAGACCAAACATATATCTCTCCGCTATCATTTCATTAAAAGTCTTGTAGAAGAAGGGAATATTGAGGTTCACTTCGTCCATACGAACGACCAGTTGGCAGACATCTTCACCAAAGCCCTTGATGAGAAAGCTTTCACATGAATTGTCCATGGGCTAGGCATGCTTGATTCATCCGCAGTTCCACAAACTTACTCTGCTAAGTCCCTTCAACACTGTACCTCTATAATTTTTTTTATTATTTTTTAAGTTTTTTTTCCTTTCTTTTCTTACAAAATTTGTTAGAAATTTTTCCTTTCTTTCTTTCTTTCTTTCATCAGAAGGGACCTTCTCACTGTTCATAAACGAACCTTCGGTTCTATTCGGATAACATCCTTCAAACAACAAAACGCAACAGATAGATGTTCCATTTCTCAAATTGAATTACTATTCACATCTGAACCTTCGGTTCCCTTCTGATCAAGTTTTTTTTGTTGTGTTTTGCTTAATTAAACACTCATGCTTCTTTCATCATAATCATAACTTTCCTAAATCAAACAATATGCCTTAAAGGACAAAATGGTGATTTTAGAATCTGTGAATACATATCCCATTGCACTAAGGGATATTTGGGATTCGACTTCCAATATTGGTAAATCTTTGGATGAGCATGTTAAAGACCTTATTACATGTTCAGTGTTCAGACATGTTTGGGTGTGCATCTACTGTCATATCTTACTTGCACCCGGTGGTTCTTACCTTCACTTTGTTACATAACTAATCAAAAAGACCTACTCTTTTCAGGATCCTATGTCTCCAATCTTGCTTAGTACTATACATCTGAAAATTATTGAAACGAACAATAATCACTACACTTGCCCTCAAAATCAGCTCAAGGGATAAAATATATTTCAAGAGAAAAATGTTATCATGCCAGTTCCCCTCAAGCAAAAGCATACAACATATCTATGATGGTCCAAAATGCTTAAAGAGCAACTACAAACAATAAATTTCAAAAGGACCAAGGAACTGTGCTGATCAATCAAGGTGCTCAATAAAATTTTCAAACTTGGATAATCTTCGGATACCATAAACTTCGCACCAAACCTCGTGTTATATGAACATTTCAAGGCTTACCCCTGTCTTAAATGCAACAATTTGGATCTCTTATGACATAGTTAAGAACCGAATTGGTGGTGTGAACATCTCAGTAACCTGTCTTCAGTGACATGGATGGAGTAGTGAATGATTCTCAAAGGCTTCTCATCCGAGAAAAGTGTCCAAATACTCCATCTGGTGAATAGAGATATATTTTTCTATTTTCAAAATGCAAAATTCCTCATGCTGCGATACTAAAAGTGTACTGACCGATATTCTTTGGATTGGGAGTTGTCATATATGTTTGTAATGAGCAATTACTTGAGATCAAAATATGCTTAACGATGTTTTCTTTATGCAAAGGTGGAATCCGAATACTGGGTACAACTATCGTATGATTGTTAAGTGCACTCAGTCATATTTGAGAATGCGTGTGTAATCGGGACTTCCTAGAATCATCAGCTCTCATTCCCGAACCCAACCAATAAATTTATTTTCACAATGATTAATCTGTGATTCTTTCCCACTTCGGATGATGACCTGTGATGTCTAACGAGCAAACTTCGGATGTACCCTTTAAAATGCAAAAATACCAAAAAAAAATTATTTTATTTTATTATTCTTTTATTCTTATCGTCGGTTACAGTGTCAGTTGGGATTAAACGAGATCTTAGGGATTCTCACTGATCTTGGTTTGCCTTGGAAATTGCAGGAACCAATCACGAAGAGGTATAACGGTTACTTGTGGATGAAGCAGCTGTCAGGCGACCAAAAAGGAAACGTCCCCTCAACTTACGGGTGATGTGGATAAACCCCATTCGAACATTTGAACCGTGCATTAAATGCATACTTTCTCTCTCCATTCATTACCCCACTATAAAACCCAGACAAACCTTTCATTCATCCCTCCCGTTTCCAAAACCTAAGAATCTGCAACTCTTATTCATCTTCCTTCAAACCTCCAAACTCACAAAAAACTCACCATGTCTGCCGATGCGATTTCCTTCACCGCGGCTGATGTTGATTCAGTCCTTGATCTCAAACCCATGTCAGCAAATCACATAGCTAATTTGGACACTGAAGCATACTCCTCAACAATGGCGATGCTCATCGTCTGTTTACGGTATTCTCCACTGCACTATGCCATGACTGCCAACCCTAAAGTTCCAAAGCTCTGGGTCAATCGTGCACACCACACCACACGACTGAACGCATACAATCAATCCATTGCCTTTGAAATCGTGACTGCCGATAAGACCAAGAAAACGATCACAATGGGAAAAGATCAATTTGTCAGGATTCTATGACTACCGGCGTTTGGAACCTTTCAGTTGGCCTCTCAATCTGAGATCCTTAATATGCTCAATGAAATGGGTCACACTCCAATCACAAGATCCATGAGTCATTTCAAGAAGAAAAACCTACCTTCGGTTTGGAGTTATTTCTTTAGCGTCATCCTGAGGAGCCTCTCTGGCAGAACCTCCAGATTAGACTCTGCTGCATCGTCGTTTCTTCAATTACACTACGGTATCTACTACAACTGTCCTATTGATTATGCTAACATTTTATGGACAGAATTCCTGGCTTACCTCAACCTTGCGAAGAGGACAACTGATATCGCTTCAGCGCGCTTCTGGGCTCTTATTGTCCAAGCCGCATATGCTCAAGAGAAGCTCCCAGTGCCTTCGGACCTTCCCATCCATGACTTTGGGCTTGTTCAAGTTCCCTCAAGCTCTGCTTCGGATGACCTTGTCGAATTTACTGCCCAAATACCCGAAGCCATGCTTTGCAAGGTACCAGAGGACAACCTCACCCTTATTGGCTATCGTCAAACAATCACCAATCCACACCCTATCCGAGTTTTCACAAGGGTGGTTGAATACAAACTTCCTAAACCCAAAGGAGGAAAAAGAAAGGGTACAACTGAAACAGTCGACCCACCTATGAAGAATCCAAAGAGCAAACAACGGGGTCAGCCCAACAAGACTAAGAAGAAAGGTACGACTACATCCCGTCCATCAACACCAAAATACGATGAAGAAACTTCTCAAGTTGATGAAACCGTCATACCCCCTTCACCAACCGAAGCTACAACTACCATGGTACCACCTTTTGATCCAATTACAAGCTTGATTGACACCTCAGTGGTTTTTGAACACATGACCTCTGTTGAAACATCTAATGTGGAGACTAGTCATATTGAGACCCCTGTGAACACATCTGATGTGGACACACGTCTCATAATGGATGAGCAACTTCATCAAACCCCACCTTCACCACCAAAGACTTTGGATCCTCTTGATCCCACAACCACTGAATTCCTCTCAAGCATGCTTTCTTTTCTGATGACTTGGTAGACACTCCGTCTCAACATGGTTCCAAAGAGGACGTTGAAGACTACTTTGAAACCGCTCCATTGCATATATAAGATGAAGATGACGATGAACCTGACACCAGTCTTGTCTCCATGAAACAATTCCGTCAGCTCAACAACAAGCTAAATCTGTTGATTCAAGCGCAGACAACATACACTTCGGATACTGCATCTGGAGTCTCACCTGACCTTCTCTCTGAATCTCTCAAGTCAATTGAAAGTTCAATCACCAACACTGTGACCAAAAGTGTTGAAGGTGCTGTAAAATTGATCAAGAATGATGTGAAAAATATTACACGCAATGTCTTAGAAAAACTTGACTTGTGTTGTAAGTCAGTCGAAAAATTGGTTGAAGAAAAAACTAAGTACCTCTTGGACCAGCATAATGTGAAACTCACTGAAGTGGTCACCATGCTCAATTCTGCCCATTCCAAAGTTAAAGCCAAGCTTACTTCAATGATCACTTCTGTTGAAAACTTGTCCAAGCGAAGCGCTGAGGAATTTGATGTCTAGCTTACAAGTCTGCGGACCGATCTGGATAATGCGAAGAAAACCATTGCTGCCTATGAGCCGAAGGTACACGAGCTTAATGCTTACAAAGAGGCACAAAAGATCTCAAATCAACAAATGAAGATCCTAGTCTCCAAAACGGCTTAATCAATCCGAAAGGATATCGCGCCTCTACTCACCTTGGTTAGTCGATTACCGGGTCCTTCGAAGCCCTTCCAGCCTTCGTCACAAGGGGGAGACATCAATCAACAAATGGGAAGGTCAACCGCCACCTTCGTACCAACGGCAACTGTCACACCAATTACAACTTTTGCTCCAATCACTCAAACAACAACCACCACTGGTCCTACAACAACAAAACCATTCTTCGGATTTACTTCAGCTCCATCCATAACAGTTTTACAACCACACCGGTTAGTACAAATCCTATCACTTTGGGACGATCGTCCTCCACCCTAATTTCAACTGAGTCCACCTCGAGTATCATAAAAAGATTCTCGAGTGGAATCAAAATTAGAGTGGGTTCGGCACCAACATCCACCTCAACAAAAACAACCACCTCCTAAGTTCAACCTAAAAATGGTGGTTCTGTTGATAAAGGCAAAAAGATTGCACACGAACTCTCCAAATCAGAACAAAAGCAACAGAAGGTTGAGGAATATGAAAAATTAAGGCATCTGTATGCTGTTTCCCGAAGTCGGATGGGAAAGAAGGAAGAGTTGGGGCCAGTCAACAAAATCTAAACCTATGAAACAATAATATCATTGGATTTCACCAATATGGAGATGTTCGATAGAGTGCCTCTTGTATCGTATCATGTTGAAAACACTATAGAAATCCAGCTGGATATTCCTTTCAATCCGAAACTGTATGCAGCTAATGTCTACGACATTGAGTTTGATCCTGCTGAGAAGAGAAACTTTCAAGAACAAAAAGCTAGGTTTCATGCGAACCTTGGTGTAGATCAAACTCATGTCTGGTCTTGTTTAAAGATTGTGGGGATAGACAGAATTGAGACAGGTGAATTGTTTGAAGAAGTGTATCAAAATTTCACCTATCATGTTTGAAGAGGTAAAAAGAAGATAGAAAGCTCCTTCACCGTTGCAGACTTCCTATTGATGAAGCCGAATGATTTCATTGTTCTAGTGGAAAGATTTTACATCTTGACTCAAATGAGGATATCCAAGCAAGTGGGTCTCATACGTGGATAAAGAATTATATGATGGTTTATGGGTTCGTATCTCCGAAACTTCTCTCTGTACGATTATGAGATTGTGAAGTTGTTCAAAGAATATGTTCCAGCTGCGAATAAAGAGCTAACTGGCATAAGTAAAATTAGTGATGGAAAGATTCTACAAAAGCCATGGGGAGTTGTGTACAGAGGAAAACTCACAAGAAAAGGTGCTATGAAGAAATTGTTCTTTGACATGAATGAGAAGGAAAAATTTCCCACAACATTTTTGGAAGGAATGGTGACAAGGGTAATGGTGAATAATGAGAATTCAAAGGATGCAAAGAAAGAGCTGTGTGATCATTTGAAGTGGTGGATTGCAGTTAGGAAGGAACTGATCAAAGCATTCAATATGTTATAGACTTCAGATACCTGGCATCTTCACCACAAAGGGGGAGAATGTTAGGATACGAATTGTGTTGATATTTGATATCCGAAGTACAAGAGTTCTTGTCCGAAGTTGAAGACTTATCCAAAGCTAGTGACCTGATCCGAAGACTGCTAGCTATCATCTTTTGTAGTTAGCTTTAATAGTTAGCGATACTGATTAGGGTATACGTACTTATCTGTAATCGATGGGCTTTTTGAACTTGGTCCATTACGTATTAGTATTTAAACACTTGTAACCCTGAATAGTATTACGTTCATTAGCTTAGTCGAAACATTCATTGTAACGATCCTCATGGTTGCTCATCGTTCTGATTAGGAGCACTAATCTTTTACAGTGAATAATAATCATTCGACTACTTGATTACTCATATACAATTGTTCTCTTTGTTTGCTTTTATCGTTTTTTATCTTACATATATGATTATCGAAATTTGCTGGTTTCTTGTGCCACCATGAGGATTTCGAAATTCTTAGGGTTTTAGGAGGGTTTCCTTGGCCTTTGCATGCTACATGGCACCTAGGGTTAATCCCTTGCTTGCGTTGCAAGTTTCCTAACTCGCTTACTTGCCTTTTTTCCTTTATTGCCTTAATATGATGATTTCTATAAGTGATTTATTTATAATTAATTATTAAAGGTGTATTAATTGAATTATTTGATAAATAAAATATATAAATTGTTTAAAATACATTTATATATATTAAAAGATTATATATATATATATATATATATATATATATATATATATATATATATATATATATATATATATATATATATATATATATATATATATACGAACAAATAAAGCAAAAACATTGGTCAAACCATGACTAGGCTCACCCACTATAAATCGTGTATAAGGTTTGAAGGAAGGTTCTTATGAACATGAATGAGGTTGGTATTAAGTGGCATCTATTGCCCACCACCTTCACCGCCCAACACCTTTTACCATGTGGAGTTACCGAAAGGGTTTGATAGGGCAATGTGAACCATGTGCTACCCATGAGAAGCGCACATTCTCTTTATGATCTGTTGGCGGAGCTGTGTGGTTAACCGGCACGTCAGATAAGGTCATAGTTTGGGATGATGTGAAACTCGTGATTCTCAAGCGTATCTTGAGCAGGGCATCATGCAGGTTCTGCATGGTCAATTCACCATCTACTTCATGATCCACGCCATCCCTGTCATGAAATTGAGATGAGCACAAAAAAGATTAACATGCCATTGACACTAGTCAATGAATCTCACAGATCTAGGAATTTCGTAGTGAATGAAACTGACAAAGAGTTTTTGTCTACCTTGATGACCATTGTGGTGTGTTTACGAAATCCCTCTTCACATCACAACTAGGAAATCTTGGATCCTAGCCTTAGTAAAAAAATTGGGTAATTATTTAAAGGATTAAAATTCAAACTAAACTAAAACACGTGTCTTATAAACGTCAAATCTAAACACAAACTTTCCTCAAATTCCTCCTCCTCCTCCTCCATTGCAATCCCGATCTAGTGATATCGATAGCCTGACGTTTGCTGACATGTCCTCTAAACTTGAGAATTGTTTCAAGAGTGTCGGTATACAAGCAAAGTGGGAACGATTCAAGATCGTTAAATCCTTTAAGGCATATAAACTAAAAGAAGGAACGTCTGTGGATAATCTTGGTGTCCATTTCCCAAAGGAGTTAGCCACGGATGTGGTGCTTAACTCGTTACCTGCTTCATGTCATGAGGGCTTTATGAACTGTGAACAAGAACCATCTAGACATGACATTGATTGAGCTGCACGGTTTGCTGAAAATTGTCGAGGCTAGTTTAAAGCAACATCGTAGCTCAAAGTCCATCGCTCCTGTCTTGGCCATTCATCATGGTAATGTTGTGAAGAAGAAAGTTTCTTATCCCAATGGATAGGGAAGGGCTAAGGTTGGACAATCTAACCAAGGACTTAAGAGAAGAGTTGATTCTGACATAGAACCCATTAGTGACCCGAATGAGACCATAGGTTTTACTGCCAGTTGAAGGGATATTGGAAACGTAGTTGCCCAACCTTGAAGGATCTGACGATGATCCGGGTCAAGGAGTTTGACATCTTAGGTATATCTGAACTCCATGGAGTATCAACTTCTCATTTTTTAATCCTCAATACAAGATGTGTTCATCACATTTGCGTTGCATGCAAGTCTAAGTGAAAGTAAGAAGTTGAAGCATAGGAGCTTGATCTGATCATGAGATGCAGAAGCCTTGCTGCTGTTACAAGGATCGGATATTACAGCTCATGCTAATTAGTGGTGTTTAGTTAAATTATTTTACTGCCCGCCAGGATCGACACAAGACATTGTTTCATACTATGCATTGTTTTAAGGATATTTTGTATTTTTCCTTTTGATGACAAAATAGTGATTTTTATGGTTGTTTCAAAATTTATCCTTACAATGTCTTATATGAATGTGTTCTTTAGTAGTGATAATAATATAATCATGAATGTTGATTCATTCAAAAGTGTGTTGGATAAGTCATATTTTTGGCAATGTCACCTTGTCTATTAAACAAGAATTGCATCACCAAGCTCCAAGTGGACAGGACTTGGAATTATTTGACTTAGGGTCAGACGATATACGCGAATCTTGCTTACTTGGAAGATGAAAATAATTCCATTCACATGGAACTTCGAAAGAGGCAAGGATTTGTTGGAACTAATCCATAGAGATGTTTGTGGACCGTTCAAATCCGCCATACGTGATGGGCGATACTTCGTTACGTTTACTGGTGATTTCAGTAAAAATGGATGTGTTTATATGATTAAACATAAGCTAGAAACTTTGAAGTGTTCAAAGAGTTCCAAAATGAAGTAAAATATCGACTGGGCTAGAATATCCGAGTGTTGTATTCTGCGAACATCTTAGGAATTGTGAAACAGTTTCACAAATAGTTTCCTCTCATAACACCATTGCCAAATAGTGTGTCTGAAAATATAAATTGAATATTGTTTGAAATGGTTCGATCCATGATGTGTCGAGCTACACTTCCATATCAATTTCAAAGGGTTATACCTTAGAAACAACAACCCGCATCTCAAACCTTGTATCCAACTAATTAGGTTGCATAGACATTCTCTGAAATGTGAAGTGAGGTTCATCCCTCACTGGCACATGTGAAAGTGTGGGGTTGTGAAATCTTCGTCCGTCACAAGATTGAACCCAGATAAGAGAAAGTGTCATTTCATTGATTATCCCGCATGTCCTTTGAATACTTGTTTTAGCAAGCATTCTGAGAACAAATTGTTTGTGGCTCAAAGGTGAGTCTTTCTTTAGAAAGATCTCATATCCAAATAAGCCAGTGGGAGTAAGATATGTCTTGAAGAAGCTTTGAAGATTAACCAATGAAAGAACCTTTAGTTAACACTAGCACTCCACTAGAGGATGAGATTCATGTTGAGGAAACTGACATATTTCCACCTCCTCTTTGCAATTCCAGTAAAAATAGTCACTCTCATGAGTATTATGGTCTCATATTATTGAGAATGACACACTGATTAGTGGTAAAACATTGGTTGGTAAGGATAAGTTATCCAACTACATGGAAGCATTGGTGAGCCCAGTAGCTGCCAAATAAAAGAGGATACTCAAAGCGAGATTCAGTCCATGTTTTAATTTGATTAATCTTACAACTGGCCTGAGAACCAGTGGGAGTAAGTGTATCATCAAAAGGAAAATCACATGGATAGGAATGTACACACATTCGAAACAAGACTGGTCGAGAAGGGCTATACTCAAATTCAAGAAATTAAAGCTGATGAAAGAAACTCTCATCGGCAGCTGAGAAAGAATATGTTAGGATATTATTTGCCACATATACATTTTATGTGACATGGGAAAGTGGATGTTTTAAGACCGCTTTCCTTAAATGAAAAACAAAGGGGTTGTGTGTATGGCACAACCGGAAGGGTTTTGAACATGTCAAATATTCAAATAAAGTGTACAAAGCTTGAAAGATTCATCTATACTATCAAACAATCACCTCATAGCTGGAATCTTTGCAGTCATAAAAAACCAAAGAGTTTGAATTTTTCATGAAGCATAGATAAGTCCTATGATTATGTCAAAGCTAATGGGAGTACTATTGTAGTCTGCCTAATGATGTATGCCAATAACATACTGCTTATAGGAAACGATTTTCCAATGTTTCAAAGGATAATGACATGGCCTTGGAAATGTTTTGCTATAAAGAATCTAGGAGACACAATATACATATGTGGAATAAGAATCTAGAGAAAGATAAAAACTTCAACGAAAAGGACTTAGCCAAAGTACATATTTGAGTATGATCTTGAAGAAATTTGAGATGCATGACTCTAAGGAAAGGTTTTCCATCCATGGCATAAAGAATTAAGTCAAATACCATATGCTTCTACTATAGGACCGATCATGCATGCCATGACCTGTATTTCACCTGATATCTTGTATGCTTTAAGCATAGTGAGTTGATTTCAGGAGAACCCTGGAAAAAGTCATTAAACTACAGTGAAGGGGATTCTTATTGTATCTTAGGAGAACAATAAATGAGTTCTTGGTTTATGGAGGAAAAGGAAGAGCTAAGAGTAACTGGTCATAGTGATGCTAGAGATGACTCTTGCTCACAATCAGGATAGGTGTTCCTGTTAAAAGAGGATTAATAACATGGAAATGTTCCAAGTTGAAATCAATACAAGTCTCAGTATATAGCAGCTAGTGATATTGTGGAGGAGACTACATGGTTGAAAGATTTGATTGACAATATTGGTGTTTTCCTCAACATCGATGAACTCCTTGAAATATTCTTACCAAGGGTGCAGTCACCTTGAGTAAGGAACCCGAGGACCATGAGAAGTCGGGACATATGCTGGGGGACTGGTGCTATGTTTAGAACCGTGTCGAGACATCATAGTGAATGGGAATCATCGAAAGAGTATCCAGCTGATCATTTCACTAAGACTTTGATGCGGACCGAGCATGAAGGTCATACTAGGGTCCATAGGCATTAAGCAATATGACATAAGTAATTTAGTTGTTAGTTTGACAACCAAAACATATAGCATTAGATAATTGTATCTGACTTGGCATATTATTAATGTAGAATTAATAAAGAGCTGGGATGCCACTTTCATTTACATTAATATTGTGTTTTACTTTAGCATGTTTAGAACCCGCTTCCCGAGCATTAATTTACTCAAACCTCACAGTCGGTCGTACTCTTGGAAGCAAGTAGTGATTTAAGACTGTCATAGAGTGTTAGTAGATTTTCTATAGAGATTAGACATAGCATGGTGATTGCGACTAGCCATCATGAGTACATGGTAGAGATTCAATTATTGGAACAACCCACACTCATATATTGCTTCATAGATTAAGTTACAAGATATTTTGAGATGATAATATCTTTTATTCTTCAAACCGAGATACATAAGGATCCACGCTACGATTCTGTTATGCATCGGCCTATTCAAACGCTGTCCATAACTGATAGTTATAACATGTATGTCTGGGTGTGACATGATGAAATAAACAGAGACTATGTAGTCAGAGTTTATCTGTTCCTTCTACCCTAACAAAGAGAAGCGATATCTGTGGGCCTCTCGATGATTTGATGTGGACATTAACTGTTTGATCAAACCCAGACTGGGTTGATGTGTTCGATCAGTAGTCTGACAGATTCATCATAAATCACTATCGGGAAATAAACTTTGAACTATCGAGATCTAACTTTTTCCATGACCCAGGTTCATTACGATATCTTGTAGAACAGAGGAATAATTGATCACCTATCTAGGAGTCGTCTCTTTTCTTTGATTAGAGTTTGGCAGTTGCTTAGGATGACACACTCTCTGCTAATTGTCAGATAATATTGAGACCACACAAGTTGACAACTTGTCCAAATAGGAGACTGTTGGAATAATTTCTAGGGTCATCAACTTGTGGTAATATTTCTAATAATTGTAGAGTCTTTCTAGGTTGCCCACATGACCCTGAAAAACAAACAGCGTTAGAAAATATAAAAGGTAAGTATTAGTTTATTAATTTATTGAGAAATAAATTAATTAGAAACTAGATCAACAAATTAATTGATAAATTAATTTATAATTAATTTAGAATAAATTAAAGGGACTCAATTGTAATTGATTAAAGGTTTGATTAATGGAAACAAAGTCCAGGGGGTGCGGCCGCCAAAAGGCTCCTAAGTTTGAAACCCTAGGAGCCTTGCACTATAAATAGAGGCCTTGGGGGTTCAACCCTAAGGCATCCCAATCTCAAAGGAGACGCCAACTCCCCTCCTCCCTCTCTTTTGGTGAAATCCTCATCCCTCTTTAGGGTTTGAGGGGTTTTTCCTCCTTTCCTAGTGGAAGTTTTGATCTGACTAGTTTTATGGTGTTCCTGGGTATGATTCATTAGAGGGATTCACACTTTGGATCCTGTTCATCCTTTGCAAGATGTTGTTCATCAGATTCAAGGAAGGAGATAATCCTGAGGTATATTATGTTTATTTTTTGTTGCTATAACTGATATGAACGCATGATCTTGAACTCTGTTCAAGGAGAATTCTATGATTTGATCTTGTTAGTCTTCCGCTGCATATGATTATGTGTTTATGTGATCGAATCCTAAAACATATTTGGGACTTTAGTGTAGGAATTGTTGTGCTTTGACACGATTTAACGTTGTTCCGTAAAAGGCAGTTACAAGAGCCATCGTTGGGTATTGCATGAACTGCATGATAGGCGTATGTAGTAAAGATGGGATTTGTTCCTCTTATTTGTTAAGAGTTAGACATCTAAGGCCTTACTCAAAAGTTGAACACCATATGAGATTGATTGCGATCCATGTCTCATGTTCAACATGGTGTCTGTAACAAAGGAATAACTGATACCATTACCTAATAACCAATTATGGCTTGGAGAACTTCGAATTGGTTATTGCTGGATGGCACCTCGATGTGTGTTATTAGGGGTAGTGGTATGTTGCTAGACGATAAGCACTGTCTATGTCAATCTATGATAAGTCTTGTGCAAGTGGGAGATTGTTGGATCTATATGCTCAACAATCATTTTAGAATGACATTTGCCAATAACATATTATCCTATACGGTCACACATTGAGAAAAGTGACACATATTGAAAATTTATTATTAATACGATTATTAATTAATAATCAACTCTTGTATTTAATTAGGAGATAATTATTATTTTATGAAAATAATAAATCAAGAGAGTAAAAAATCTAGTTATTATATCATGTAGTATGATTTAATAAGTCATGTCCATGTTTTTGGAAACTTTGGTTTCCACTCAACTTTCTAGTTACATGACTACATCTAGTTTGGGAAACTAAATTATTTCTCTCTTGTTGGCAATTAGTCAAAGGGATGGGGGGTTGCATGCCAACCTCCTTCATACACAACCCATGCTTCTTACATGCCATCACTTGACATTTATTAGAGGTATGGGTCTTAGATATTATATGTGAGTATATCAGAAAGTGTCAGACCAAAAAACTAACTAGTTTTTTCTCATTCCAAGACTAAAATTCCTCCTCCTCTCTCTCTCCCCCATTCTTGCATGTCTTTTGAAGCCTTTTGCAAGTGTAAGTGGTGTAGATCCTTTAGTGTTTAATTGTGTTAAGCACTTAAAGGCTTAAGAAGTCACAAATACAAATGGAACTAGCATTTCTAGTGCCTCAAACTTGTTGGTGGATACATTATAAAGGAACTCTCCTTTCAGTTCTCTTGCCATCTTCATCAACTCCCCAAAACCAAGTGGGATCAAATTCTTCAAATGTTGTTTTCTTTTCATCCTATGGTTGTCAAATAATCTTTTTAAGTTATGTAACTGAATCCTGCTCTTGGTGGTTTTGTTAAAAGGATCTTAAAATAGTTCTTGTTTTAAAACCGCTTCCGTTTGCCGCTTAAAATTGTTTTACGCAAAATGATCGTTTTAGTTTATCAAAACCCATCAATGGCTAGATCAAAAAAAAGTTTTACAAATGAAAACCAACAAAGTTGCTTACCATGAAATGGAAATGAACCAGATCATAAAAGATGTGATCCGGCCTACTAAACCTTTAGAAATATGCCTTGGACGCTCTCTAGATTGTAACTACTGTGTATGACTAGTCAATAATACCCTATAGTTGAGAAATCGACTATTTATAGAGTCCAGACAGATAGCGACGCTAATGGCTTTAGATAACGCCGCTCTGGTAACAAACTTCTCGTTGACTTGTGAGAGTTATCTGCAGATAGCGCCACTATCTAGTGTTAGCGCCGCTATCAAGATAGCACAACATTTTCATTTTTGACTCAGTTTTGCTCCAATTTTCATATTTTCCGCTTAATTGTCCATAAATCATGTACAAAGTCATTTTCTAAGTATGGTGAGTATTTTTAGCCCATTTTGCATTAATTTATAGGGAAAATGTCATAGAAGGGTAACTAATAACATCAAATTTGCTCTTTAGGTCATCAAACTTTTAATTGGTCTTATTTGACCATCAACATTTTTCTTTTTGTTCAATTACACCATTGTATGCGATTTCTACCGGGTATCACCGGTTACATGCCCATGTGGACTCCAGGTCCGCTTAAACCTTCTCCTTTCTCCTTCTCGTCTCTTCTCTACTACCAATGGTGAACATTTGACACCCTAAACAGTCACTCGGGATTGCATTACACATCTGCCGCAGATTTCGTGTTCTGTCGGAATCGGAGACGGCTGACATTGAGAATTTCCAATTGCACTACTTGGAGCAGCATGGTTTCCGCCGCAAATGACATACTGGAGTGCTAAAACAATGGCCGAATTGATGATTCTTCTTCAATCATCATGTCACCATTAATGGCAACATCCATGTCGTTGGTGAATCCCTCTGTACACAAATGTTTGGTTCTGAACATTGCTTCTCTTCTTTCTTTGGCCACTGAAACTACATGTTGTCTTCTTCTTTGTATAGCAGCGTTTCTGACTACAGTTTCAGATAGACATAATTAGATTATAAGATGATAAAATTCAAACAATTTAATTTCTACATATGCAGAATTGAAGATCAATTTGTGTCTTGAAAGTGTTTTATCCAGTTAAAATCGCTAGCGGTCTTTCAAATTCGATGCCTCCTTTTCAATCATTCGGTTCCCCCAAAACCAAAAAAACCCAAATTAAATCTTCATTATTCAAAAAACAGGAAACCACGTGAATACGTCGTATAAGAGGGCTCAGATTCATACAAACAAACATAAAATGGACTCATCGCTATAAGAAAACGATAGAGTTACATCCAACGTAAAAAAACTACAGACAAAGCAACGCACCTTCTGATTAACTAGTCAGCACAAATTCACAATCAATAGAAATGATTTAGGAGTAAAATTGGTGGAAAGAAAATTAAAATCGTATTCCATGAGCTATGACCTTCTTGTTAGGTTTTCTGCAAATCTATGAACTAAAACCCTAAGTTCACATGCAACCTAGATTGGATCTATGTTTTCTTACTTTGAACATGTAACTAATTCCTAAAGGCCAAACAAAAATTAACTAAAAGAATAAATCAAAAAAACTAACCTTTAGTTGTTTCTTGCAAGCTAAGCAGCACAAGTGTCCTGCCTCAAATGAGATCACACCCAAGCTAGGGAGGTAGGTCACGAAATTTAGAAAGAAAATAGAGTCAAAAGTCGTGCCAAATGGTGTGCATGGGGCTCCCTATTTATAGGTTCCAACCGATAACCAGATAAGCCTTTAGAGATAAACCTTTTTGAATTCAAATAAGATAAGCCTTTATCTTACAATTCAAATCTATTTATCCTAACTTATTATCATCGAAATTATGTATTATCCCATTCATAATTTCGTGGTGACTTGGTTTACTATAACTGTCACTTACTCAACTATTGAATAATTACAGTTTCAATCCCTGCACCTTAATTAATTAAATTAATCACCAAATTAAATCCAGTTAATTCCAGATTAATTTCTAATTAATTAATATAGTTTCTAATTAATATATTATCACTTTAATATATTAACAAACCATATATTTAATTCCTGTTGATTTATTAATCAGATAATAAATCAACCTTTCTCTCTACCGAACTTTCTACTAAACCTCCAGCTATGAGGGCAACCCAAATGGACTTTGTTACTATTAATTAGGTAAATACAAATTATTAGTCATGGCTTAGACACCTAATCCAACAGTCTCCCACTTGGATAAGTCTATGACTATAATTACCAATTTAACCTCTAATTAATCAACAAACTATAGCTTCCTAGAAACCGCTGCCGAACTCTGACCTAGTCAGTTCTGTCCATAGATAACTGATCAGATGATCCTCCGTCCAACAAGATATTTTCAGACATGAGACATGGATTGAGATCAATCTCTATCTGACATACTATTTCCTGATTTTCGATTTTGCATATGACATAAGACTTCTAATTGGACATATCAATTCAGTCCTGGGTGGCCAGCACTTTAGTCAACTTCAAAATCATCGAGAGGCCTACATATATCTGTTTCCCGTCAAGGTCATGGGACGAATAAGCTTCGACTCATATGCTTATATCTTTTACTAGACAAATCATTCACAACGACACGTTTTATAACACCGAGTTACTGATGCGTTTTCGTACTATCAATGAACAACTGCCCCGTAAATTATAACTCATATCTCTCCACTTCAAGACCATAAGATATTATCATCTCAACATTGCTCGTGATGTAATCCATGAAGCAATCTATTGAGCGTGTTTTATCCAATACTCAAATCTCCATTTCCAAGTACTCATGAACGTTGCAGCAATCTTATTGCTATGTCTAACTCCTTAGAAAATCTACAAACCAATTCATGACAGTCTTCCTTCATACTTACTCCCTAAAAGTATGAGCGACTGTAGATATTTGAATAATCCAATTATTCAGGAAGTAAAACATGCGAAAGCGAAACATAAAATCTGACTGGCAGCTACTTCTGCATATTACCAAGTCTCCACGAGGTAATCACCAAGTCGGATTTATCATAACTATTATCGGTTTCTTATTCTCTTTTAAACTTTCAATTCAAGCCTTTTATATCTATGTCTATTTTAACTCAATGACCTTTTCACTCTTTCTATGTATCCAAGTGCCTAACACTTATACACTTTATTGCAGATAATTCAATCGGATACTCTTCCAAAAATATCTCAATTTGTCATTCTGTCTTTCTCTCTCACAACTCCATTCCGGTGATGTGTACCGTGATTGCCCATAGTTCTCGAGGTCTTTAGTCTACATGACTACACCCTAAGATTATTTCGAGGCATCATGATGTGCCGGTGAACCACACGCGCTCCATCAGAAACCAACGAAACTCTTTAACCATGAAGTCCTACAGCACCACATCCTGGTGTAAACAATTACTGATTTGAAACTCCTTTCAAAACATTCACCCTAATCATTACCCAATGATTTCTCACGCGTGTTCAAAATCTATTTAATATTCTCAGCCAGGTCATATCCTGAATCCAACTTACTATGCTCTAAGCATCAAGTCATCAGGATATGTTCATAACACTTCTGATCGGTCCAGGAATCTTGTGGAACTTGATGTAATCTCATCCCAAACCCTTTCGGAATCCAAAGATTACTAATAATCCTTGTGTCATGACTTCCGGAAATCATTTCCTTTCGGAGACTCTTTCTTATGCATCTTGAACCTCATCAAGACCACATTCTCAATGGCTAAGTCTATACTGTCAATTTCATCTATCCGATAGATGTCTGTGAACTATGTGAGTATGTTGCAACTTCTTTATTTCTTTCATGCCAAGTCATCACACTTTGCAATGATAGGAAACTCTTTTCCTGGGTTTATGCATCTTGAATCTTATGAAGATCATATTGGCAGAATTTCAATCTATCTAATAGATGTTCACGACCACCTAAGTATGTTGTATCTCTTAAAGTCTTTTATAGCAAACCGTTTCTTAACACCAAGTCATTACACTTTGTAATCATAAGAGAGGTTTCCTAGAACCAATATGTAACCCACATACATGTGATAACAGATAACAACAATACTCCCACTGGCTTTGATACGCTTATATGACTTTTTTAGACTATTCACAAAATCCAGAACTTTTGGCATATTTTGCGAAACCGAAATCTAAACCTTTTCGACATATTAAAGGAAATCTTCCAGGTTATTCACAAAATCCAAACTTTTGGCCTATTTTGATAATCTGAATATCATTTCTTGCGAGATGCCCATGGGACGAATCCCGGGGCCATGTACCTTTTGTAATGGCATGCTCTATGTGAGTCCCTATTAGTGTGTCGGTAAACCACACACGCTCCACTAACGACTCACACTATGTCATGCAGAATCCTCTCGGATTTCATCTTCTATTGAGAGTGTCTCTCTCGGAATCAATTGCTTGACCCCAAGTGATGACTCATTCAACCAGATGTTCTGTAAGTACATTTCTATGCTCCCTTCTTTTGATGATTCAATTACTCCCACTGGTTCCTAGACCAGTTGTAAAATCAATCAAACTGTCACCTAGACTGTGTCTCGCGCTAAGGTTCTCTTATTTGGCAGCAACCGGGCTCACCAATGCTTCCTAGTAGTCGGATTACTTATCCATACCATCTTTAGTGTTTTACCATTAATCGGTATGTCACCCAGATCATACCTCCTTATAACGGTGACCAAAACTATAGGTCAAGCGAAGAGAGGGTATGTCAGGTTTAACAGGAATCTGATTCCTGGTCAAGGTCTAGTGGTGACTAAAGGTTCTTTCACTTGGCTAATCCTTGAACTCCTTCAGGATTATTCTTACTCCCACTGTTTCCTTAGAACATGAGCTCTTTCTAAAAGGACTATTCTTTTAAAGGATAACCGGGATGGCCAATGAAACGACATCGCTGATCAGTTTCAGGCGTGTCATGAGATTCAAACGAATGCTACATGACCCTGGACTTTCTATGTTCTAGTGGGACGATCCCAGCTTTACATTTCAAACAGTGTCGACATAACCTACTTAGTCTAAGATATGGTCGGAATATGGTTTCTGCGGTCTGACTGGTTGAATATTTAATTCATTGAAATACTAATCGGAAATGTATCAAGGATCAAAACTATTGTGATCAATGCTCCATCGTCTTCCCTAAAACACATTATAACCATTAATATTTTTGGAAGAGGATAAACTGTGAAACATTTTCTCAGTCTATGTTGTCACTCAGGTTCTGTTGATCTTATACTTCCTTTGAAATCGTTGAACACTTCAAGGTTCCAATCAATCGCTTATTCCAATAAGCGAAGCCATATTTGTCAAACTATTTGACAATTATCATGAAGTATAACTAATCGTGTTCTGTTCGAAGATTCGAGCAATACACAGTAATTTATGTGTCTGTTGCTCAAAATCTTAAGGTCTTTTACATCTCTATGTAAATTTATAACTTTGTTAATATTGTTCAAGACATGCAATCATCACCTGAATCCAAGTCAATTGATTCCAAAATCCTATCCATTAGATCTTTGGGTGATGCATTTCTTGCAACAACTGATTTTATTAAGAACTCAATTCATCATGTGACTCTAAGTCAAATGATTCCAAAGTCCTATCCAACTAGACCTTTGGTTGAAGTGATTCTCATAAAATTCACTTTAACAATCATAAGGAACACAATTCATAAATCCATTCCCATTGGATGTATCAACATTCAAGTTATTACCATTTACGTCATTAACACATTCACAAAACATTTCGAGGACAATTAAAACAATCATGTTTTAAAAGAAAAATATTTTATTAAACCAAAATTATCCTTAGAACAATGTACTATGTGAATCCATGTCATATGTATCTATAAACTAATAATAAGAAAAAATATCTAGCCTAATTCCAAAAAATGCATGAGCTCCAGATCCAATCCGAATATGCTCCTGTGCGACAACATCTCGCATCCTACAGAGTCCGTGCATACAGAGCAAATGTGAGAAACACATCCTGTATCAAGGAAATGAGGATCAGGTATTCTGAGTTTTAAGATATTATTGAGTTCGCAAACGGTTTGGCTTTAGAGCATTTTTCTAATCTTTCTGTGACTGTGTCCCACCTTATGGATTCCCAGTTTGAAACATCGAACAATCGGTCCAGACGATCTGGATCATTTCTTGATGCACCTTAATACTAGACTCAATCCTGAAGCAGCTGAATCAATGGAACTATGCTTCTCCATGAACGACTCATACAGAGTTGACATTGAATGCATTTCCACGATTGTCTTATCCGGTTACCCTTTCTGTTCATCCGGATGAACAGATCAGCGAGTCGATCTAATGCTTAACTCCCGATCACAAAGGGAAACCAGTTATATACTGTTCGCCTATGTATCCCTCAATCTCGGGAACACGCAAACTGGTGCTACTTCCTTCTAGCTTGCAACTTTAAGCTCTTTGAAGATCCTAGTTCGTTCCCTTTATTCAACCAGTTCTCGGAACCTTTCCTCAACCAGCTGCGCTAACTTATCTGACCCCAGGAATTCTAAATCCCTACGGAACTCTGGGTCAATGATCATTAGCATAAGGTAACAAACTTCCTTGGATTCAATAGTCAAGGAGTCATGCTCATCACAAGCTGCTGTGTGATGCCATGTTTGGGAGCGGACACTCAGTCAAATATGGATCGCCAGCAAAACTAAAAACTATTCTCTAATTGCAAAACCATATCACACAATCAAGGCCAGTCAGCCTTACCATATTTAACAGGTGCTTTCTGAAGCTCTCAGAAATGGATGATGGAGGGGAAGGAGGAGAATGACACTTTCTTCAGACATATATAAAATTTGAATTTATTAGTTTAATTAATCCTTTTAAATAATTACCGGGTTTATTATTTAACAAGGCTAGGATCCAAAATACCCCAACTATGCTGTGAAGAGGGATGTCGTAATCACAACACAGTGGTCATTAAGGTAGATAACATCTATCAATTTCAGTCTTATGAAATTCCTAGATCTATGAGATTCATTGAACTGTTTAATGGCATGTTTAATCTTGGATATGCCCCACCGTTTGTGACTGGGATGCCGAGGATCACAAACCGGGTGTGAATAACCATGCAAATTAGCTTGGTACTCTCGGGGTCAATTACCATCTCAAATTGATGTGCCGGTTAACCACACACGCTTCATCAACAATGATAACACCCGAGAAACCCATTGCCAGTCTTTATGAACCCCTATTGGTGTGCCGGTAAACCACACACGCTCCACTAACGTTTCATAAAGTGCAATGTGCAATTTCATGGATTAGCATCAAATTCACATCTTTCCTAAAGTAACTAGATTGGGAATTTTTGTAAAAGTGTTCTAGTACATTGATCATTATACTTTTAATGATTAAGCGGTCCTATCAAACTCGTTCGGGTAACGACCCTCCACTGATCATGCGAGCGGTGGGTGAGAGTGGACACCCATTAGACCGCCATCTTATAGCCAGTCTCATTATACCCACTTTATAGATCAGCTTCGTGAATGAGGCCTACTGTTGATTTGACTAACCAATTTATCTTATACATATAGTATTATCCTTTAATAATATATATAAGATGTATTTTAAACCTTTTAAAATATTCCTGGTTTATCTTTTAATTTCCTGAAATTTAACTATTAAATTTCAAATTAAATTAAACCTTTAAATTCGATTTAATTTATCTTTTAATTAAACTATTAATTAAATTAATTAAATCTAAATATTTTAAACCTTTTAAAATATTTGTGGTTTATCCTTTAATTTTTTTCAACAATTTAACTATTAAATTGAAATTAAATTAAACCTTTGAATTTTCTTTTAATTAAACCATTAATTAAATTAATTCAAATGTAGATAGGTTTCAGAAATTAATCAAATTAATTTAAACCTATCTCAAACCCCTAATTTTCGAAAAACAAATAATAGGTTTAAGGTTATCCATTTAATTAAACAATTAAAGTTACCAAAAATAGAAAGCCTTCTAAACCCTAAGTCAATTTCGAAAATAACAAGGGGAGGGGATAGGGTTTCTAAAACCCAAACCCTAAATCGATTGCCCTATTAAGGGTTTAGAAACAAAAACCCTAAATTTTAGGAAAAAACTATTAAAGCAATTCAACAAGAAAACATCTAAATGCTTTGATACCACTGTTAGCTTTTCTGCAAATCTATGAACTAAAACCCTAAGTTCACATACAACCTAGATTGGATCTATGTTTTCTTACTTTGAACATGTAACTAATTCCTAAAGGCCAAACAAAATTAACTAAAATAATAAATCAGAAAAACTAACCTTTAATTGTTTCTTGCAAGCTAAGTAGCACAAGTGTCCTGCCTCAAATGAGATCACACCCAAGCTAGGGAGGTAGGCCACGAAATTTAGAGAGAAAATAGAGTCAAAAGTCGTGCCAAATGGGTGCATGGGGCTCCCTATTTATAGGTCCAACCGATAACCAGATAACCCTTTAGAGATAAACCTTTTTGAATTCAAATAAGATAAGCCTTTATCTTACAATTCAAATCTATTTATCCTAACTTATTGTCATCAAAATTATGTATTATCTCATACATAATTTCGTGGTCACTTGGTTTAATATAACTGTCACTTACTCAACTATTGAATAATTACAATTTCAGTCCCTGCACCTTTAATTAATTAAATTAATCACCAAATTAAATCCAATTAATTCCAGATTAATTTCTAATTAATTAATATAGTTTCTAATTAATATATTATCACTTTAATATATTAACAAACCATATATTTAATTCCTGTTGATTTATTAATCAGATAATAAATCAACCTTTCTCTCTACCGAGCTTTCTACCAGACCTCCAGCTATGAGGGCAACCCAAATGGACTTTGCTACTATTAATTAGGTAAATACAAATTATTAGTCATGGCTTAAACACCTAATCCAACACTTCTGACCAAAGGTATGTGCATTTTGTCTGCGTAAATACCCCATGTGTGCTTGGATGCCCTGGTTTAATAACCCAAGTGGAAATTAGGGTTAAATATTGGTGACTGTTTGGGGTGTCTAATGTTCACCACCGATAGTAGAGAAGAGACGAGAAGGAGAAAGAAGAAGGTTTAAGCGGACCTGGAGTCCACGTGGGCATGTAACTGGTGATACCCGGTAGAAATCGCATTCAATGGTGTAATTGAACAAAAAGAAAAATGTTGATGGTCAAATAAGATAAATTAAAAGTTTGATGACCTAAAGAGAAATTTTGATGTTATTAATTACCCTTCTATGACATTTTCCCTAATTTATACTCAAAAGTAGCCTAATGTCGCCCAACTATATGCAGTATTTAAAAAAATGAGAAACTCTAAGAACCCATTTTATGAACTCTTTTTCTACACCATCTTTAATACACCTAATACTTTATATATATGTGATTAATAGATTTTAAAAAAATTAAAAAAAAAATCATTTGTTTTTGCATTTCAATGTACATTGGACTATGCATATATGCATAGTTCTATACATATGTAAAAAAAAATTTTTTTGGTTTTTTCATAAAATCTACAAAACATACCCTTTATAAAATTGTTTATAGTTATGCAAGTATTTGTTTATGATCAGTAAGATTCCCTAATACATGTTAACAATATAATATATTGTTATGAAGTATGTTATCCTGAATCAGTGGACCATGAGACTTAGTGGTAATGCCAAAATCAAATATGTGTAGGTGGTTATCATAATATGGGCCTGTATTATCATAATCACAGGATATATATATATATATATATATATATATATATATATATATATATATATATATATATATATATATATATATATATATATATATATATATATATATATATATATATATATATATATATATATATATATATATGAGATTGGTGGAATACCGAAGGGATCTTAGGATTCTGATGAGAGATATATATAGAAAGTTAAATCACATAGGAGTGTTACACTGTAACGCCGAAACATGTTTAATATGTAATTATTGTTAAAAGGGCAAATTGGTCATTTTACCTTAGAAGGGTAATTTGGTCTTTTTGACAGAAAAGGACTTGTTTGGTAATAATATTTTGAGTCTTGGACTTCAAATGTTATAAAAATTGAATTTGTGTCATAAATTGTGCAAATTGTGGCAAAAGTCCTAAAAATGCAACTTCAAGGACCAAAATGTAAATTTTGGAGATATAAAAGCTTGGAAGCTTCTCCCTATTGTGTGCAGATTTTTGAGAGGTTACGGGAGAGGATTTTTGAGCAATCGTTGAAGAAATTTGGAGCATTCTTGAAGATTTAAGTTTGTAAAATCGGATCTTGGCTTCAAAGGGTAGAATTGGAAGCTTGAAAGGTTAGTAATCCAAGTTCTTGACTAGTTGTTCTTGATGAGTTTTGTAGAACTCAAAAACTGCATTTGCAGTTATGATTGGATGTTTTAATTGATGTAATACTTCCATTAAGTCATGCTAATAAGGACTTAATTCAAGAAAATGGAAGTAGATTGCTATTGTTCAAGAATTGGGATTTTGATCAAGAACCCTAGATGATGAATTCTTGTAATAAACTTGATTCTAATGGTTTATTATAAGTCCTAGATGTTTTATTGACTGAAAGAAATCAGTAGAAACAATCAAATCTCGATAATTTTGGTTTTGGATCAAAATTGGAAAAAAACGCGAAAATTGGAAATGAATTTAATTTGATCATTTTATGGATTAAAACTAGTTATTAGCCAAAGGTTTTGGTCTTGGAACATTTCCTTGTGATTAAGTCGAGCAATAAGTGCTTAATAAGAGGAAAATGGGGTTTTTAGCTCAAAATTCGGAGCTTACTGCCTGGAGTCGCAAGGATCGCGACCCGACCCAGGGGTCGATCGCGACCCGATCTCGCGGCAGCAAGCCAGTTCGCCCCTGTTAAAATTTGGTGAATTTTCCAAGTTTGATTTCAATGCTAGGCTTATCCGATTGACCTGAAATTTTGAACATAGGTTTAATATGTTGTAAAACTTCATGGAAAATTATCGGAATACGAATACGACCTCCCGAAAGTACTGTAGCAGAATACGCGTATTTCGGGAAGTGTATTAAATTTTTATAACAATGGTTAATGCTTGGAAATTGTCTTATATTAGACTCTTGTGCACTAGAACCAACTGAAACGGTAAATTAACCTATAATCATTTTGAAATGAATGGAATTATAGGTACGGGACAAAATCCTACGGATTTCATTTCGAGGCAAGGAACAACAAACGCTAGTTGTAGCAAACCTTCAGGTGAGTAATCTCACTCGTATTTGATATGATAAAGGATAAATGAGCAGCTGCGGATCGAAAACAGTTTTGGGGACGAAAAATGACAGATATTTGATTTGATATGACAAGACCAGATAAGATGTGAGTCAATATAAATCAATGATATAACAAGACCATATAAGCCGTGAGTCTATAATAGACAAGAACGGAGCTGTGAGTCAAACTTATATAGACAATACCGGATAAGCCGTGAGTCTAGGCAACAGCGGGCTAACCCGTGAGCCATATCGTGAGTTTAGGCAACAGCGGGCTAACCCGTGAGCCATATTTGATTTTGAAGGCAACAGCGGGCTAACCCGTGAGCCATATCTGATTTTGTATTGCATGATAATACATATTTGACTTTGTATAGTGAATTTTATTCTTATACATGTTATTTTTGGTTTGATTACTCATTGGGCTTTATAGCTCACCGTTTATTTGATATGTCCCTGCGGGTGAGCGTGATCCCGCGAAGGGAAAGGATAAAGTCTGTGACTGAGGACTTAGTATTTGAAGTAACGACCCGGCTTGAAGAATGTATAATATTATGTATTGTACTTCGTGATACTCTTGTACTCGTATTGAATTAACTAAAACCCCCTACTTACGGTTTGTTTGTAAAATATTTGGTGCGAAAAATGAAAAAAAAAATTGGGGTGTTTTTGGTTAATAAGTCGGGTGTTACAAGTTGGTATCAGAGCCATGGTTTAAGTGAACTAGGTGTCTTAGACTAGATTCCTGGACTTAAACCTAGAGAGAAGAATGGACAAATGGACTGTTAGATATATATAAGTATGAGAAATACACGAAGCAATCCCACTGGTGCGAATTCGCGTGGAACTGCAAGAAGTGGACCAGCTCGGTCACGCGGGTCTGTTGGGCGAGAGCACCAGCACGGGAACCGGTGGGACAAAATCCACCCGATATTCGGAAGATAGTGGAAGAAGTGGTGAGGCAAATGATGCCTACATTAACGAATAATCCCAACCCGAGTGGCAATCCTAACCCGAGTGCAAATCCTGATCCTACTGAAGAGGCTTCAAAAAGTGTTCATGACAGGCAGCCGGAAGATGAAAGCCAGGGAGAAAGTCGTGCCCGGGTAGTAAAAGAAACTCAAGGTGGGGAAGCCTCGACAAAGAAAGTTGGGTGTACGTATAAATCCTTCCTTGGTTGTAAACCAAAGGAATTCTCGGGGACAGATGATCCGGTCAAAGCTATGGAATGGATCATGCATATCGAGAAGGTGTTCCGAGTAATCAAATGTGCGGATGACGATAAAGTAGAATTTGCCACGAACCAACTCACAAGCAGTGCACTACACTGGTGGCAAATTTACTACAAGTCTCTGAATCTTGATCCAACCCAATCTGTGTCTTGGGAACAATTCAAGAATAAGTTCAATGAAGAATACTGTTCTGAAGTAGCGATAAAGCAATTGGAGGATGAATTCCTACACCTGGAACAGGGTTCCCGATCTGTTCAGGAATATACTCTTAGCTTTCTGGAGAAAGCTAGGTTTGCGGAACACCACATCTATACTGAAAAGAGAAAGATCGATAAATATGTTTGGGGGTTGACGACCCGAATTAGGGAAATAGTGCAACCGCTGAAACTACCTACTTTCCGGCAAGTGGTGGATCGAGCCACGGAAAGAGAAACAGAATTGAAGCGACAAGAAAACGAAAAGAAAGCAGTTGAAACGAAACGAAAGGCGGAAGACCAAGGTTGGACGCCCCAGAAAAAGCCGCAACAAACCGGGTCTAAGGGAAAAGGTCAGAAAGACGAAGGAAAGTGGTGTGAAAAATGCAGAAAAAGGCACACGGGCAGTTGTCGCAGCGATACTGGGTCAGTTAGTTGCCGAAATTGTGGAAAAACGGGTCATCTTACACGGGACTGTCGGGCGGACCGTAGGTGATTCCAATGCGGGGCTACGGATCATATTCGCCTGAACTGTCCCCAACTGAAATCTGGAGCATACAGTGAAAGACCCAGGGATGATCAAGTGGGAAAGAAAGAAGAGCCGAAGAATAGGGGACGACCTGTGGCCTCGCGAGCTTTCCAGATGACTGTGGAGGAAGCCCGTGAGAAGACAGATGTGGTGACAGGTATCTTCACTCTTAATTCCATACCTGTATATGTTATTTTTGATCCGGGGGCTACTCACTGTTTTGTGTCGGAGTCCTTGATGTCTCGCTTGAATGTACCGTTAACTCCTATGGATGAAAGTTTAGAGGTGGCTATAGCCGACGGCAGATATGTTTGGGTTTCCGAACACCTGGAAGGTTGTTAGCTTAAAATCTACGGGACCGCTTTCCCTATAGATTTGAAGCCGATGACTACCAATGAATTTGGTGTAATTGTGGGAATGGATTGGTTGGCAACGAATTATGCTAACATGGATTGTAGGAATAAAAGCCTCACAGTGCTGTCACCAGATGGGAATTTGATAAAGATACAGGGTGAACGACCTCGATTGCGAATGCCAGTCATCTCCTTTGCTCAAGCCCGAAGCTGTATCAGTAAAGTAGGGATGTCCTATCTAGCTTATGTATCGGTGGCTCAACCGATTAAGGTGGGGGTAGCGAATGTGAATGTGGTGAACGAGTTTCTAGATGTGTTTCCAGATGAACTTCCAGGGTTGCCACCAGATCGACAGGTTGAGTTCACGATTGAACTAGTTCCGGGAGCTGCACCTGTTGCCCGAGCTCCATACCGTTTAGCACCTTCAGAGATGGTGGAACTGCGGAAGCAACTGGAAGAACTACTAGACAGAGGTTTTATCAGACCGAGTACATCGCCTTGGGGAGCCCCTATCCTGTTTGTCAAGAAGAAAGATGGGTCAATGCGAATATGTATTGACTATCGGGAGTTAAACAAGATTACGGTGAAGAACAAGTACCCGCTACCCAGAATAGATGACTTGTTTGACCAGCTGCAAGGCGCGTCATATTTTTCTAAAATTGATCTGAGGTCGGGTTATCACCAGTTGAAGATAAGGGAGTCAGACATTCCGAAGACAGCTTTCCGAACGCGATACGGTCATTATGAGTTTTTGGTGATGCCTTTTGGGTTAACCAATGCTCCAGCCGTATTCATGGATCTTATGAACCGGGTGTGTCGACCGTTCCTTGATACCTCGGTGATAGTGTTTATTGATGACATCTTGGTGTATTCGTGAAGTCAAGCCGAACATGAAGTGCACCTGCGACAAGTGTTGGAGTTGCTTCGCCGGGAGAAGTTGTATGCAAAATTCTCCAAGTGTGAATTCTAGCTAAGAGAAGTCCAATTTCTTGGCCATGTAATTAATGCCGAGGGGGTGAAAGTAGATCCAGCAAAGGTTGACGCCGTGATGAAATGGGAACCGCCTAGAAGTCCTACTGAAATACGGAGTTTTCTTGGTTTGGCAGGCTATTACAGAAGATTTGTTGAGAATTTCTCTTCGATAGCTGCTCCGTTGACCAAGTTGACCAAGAAAGGTGAAAAGTTCACGTGGGCTGAAAAACAACAAGAAGCATTCCAGAAGTTGAAACAAGCTTTATGTGAAGCACCGGTGTTGGCCTTACCACAAAGCGGAGAAGAATATGTGATTTACAGCGATGCTTCAAGAATTGGTCTTGGGTGTGTTCTAATGCAGAAAGGTCGGGTCATAGCCTATGCGTCCCGCCAATTAAAAGATGCCGAGAAGAAGTATCCAGTTCATGATCTGGAATTAGCTGCGGTGGTTCTAGCATTGAAGCTGTGGAGGCACTATTTATACGGTGTGAAGTTTGTCATTTGCACTGATCATAAAAGCCCGAAGTATTTATTTGATCAAAAAGAGCTTAATATGAGACAGCAAAGGTGGATGGATCTGTTGAAAGACTTTGATTGTGAAATTCAGTACCACCAGATGCTCTAAGCAGAAAAGAAGCTCCTCTGAAAGTTACATCCGCATGCATGGGTGTAGTAAGCCGGTTACCAGAATTGATTCGTGCAGCACAAGAAGAAGCGTGTAAGCCGGCGAATGTAAAAAGCGAAAGAATGGTTGGATATTTGAAGCATCTGGAAGAAAATGCTCAGAAATTGAAGACCTTTAGAGGTTGAATATGGGTTCCAAAACAAGGAGAAGCGCGGAATTTGCTTCTAGAAGATGCCCATTATAGCCGATATGCAGTTCATCCAGGCAGTACCAAGATGTATCGGACGTTAAAACCGATGTATTGGTGGCCTGGAATGAAGAGAGACATCGGAAGATACGTGGAAAGATGTTTGACTTGTCTGCAAGTTAAGTCAAACCATCAGAAACCGTACGGGGAAATACAACCATTGCCGGTTCCAGAGAAGAAATGGGACCATATTACTATAGATTTTGTGACAAAGTTGCCGCGGACACCGCAAGGTTATGATTCTATATGGGTGATTGTTGATCGATTGACCAAATCGGCACAGTTCATACCATATAAAGAAAAGTACAGGGTAGATCAACTGGCGAAAATCTACATAGATGAGGTGATTTGTCGGCATGGATTACCAGCATCGATCGTGTCGGATCGAGACAGCAGATTTACTTCCCATTTTTGGCAAAGTCTTCAAAAGCAATTGGGCTACAAAAGTACTTATGAGTACAGTATACCACCCGCAGACCGACGGCCAAAGTGAAAGAACCATTCAAACTTTGGAAGATATGTTGAGAACTTGTGTCATTGACTTCGGTGGAAGCTGGGAAGATCATTTGCCTTTGGTGGAATTCGCGTACAATAACAGCTATCATTCTAGCATTCAGATGGCCCCATATGAAGCCTTGTACGGAGCACCATGCCATACTCCGACCTGCTGGACTGAAGTTGGGGAAAAGCCGTTGGCTGGACCCGAAATTGTAGCACAGACTGAAGAAAAGATCAAACTGATACGCGAAAATTTGAAGGTAGCTTAGAATAGACAGAAACAGTATGCGGACAAACGGGTGAAACCGATAGAATTCCAAGTAGGAGATATGGTAATGCTCAAAGTATCCCCTTGGAAAGGCTTAATACGTTTTGGGAAGAAAGGGAAGTTGAGTCCTCGCTTCATTGGACCTTTCCGTATATCCCAAAGAGTTGGAGCCGTGGCGTATCTATTGGAGTTACCTGATGAACTTCATGGTATACACGATGTATTCCATGTGTCCCATTTGAGGAAAACTTTGTTTGATAAGTCTCAACATGTACCTCTTGCTGAAATTGAAGTGGATGAAAAGTTGAGATATTCGAAACAACCCGAGAGGGTGTTAGACCGCAAGATAAGACAGCTGCGAAATAAGAAGATTAGCATGGTGAAAGTGCTTTGGCGTCATCACAAAGGTTCCGACATGACGTGGGAGACCGAAAGTGAAATGAGGGAGAAATACCCTCAACTTTTTGAATGATTTCGGGGACGAAATCTTTTAAAGGAGGGGAGAATTTGTAACGCCGAAACATGTTTAATATGTAATTATTGTAAAAAGGGCAAATTGGTCATTTTACCTTAGAAGGGTAATTTGGTCTTTTTGATAGAAAAGGACTTGTTTTGTAATAATATTTTGAGTCTTGGACTTAAAATGTTATAAAAATTGAATTTGTGTCATAAATTGTGCAAATTGTGGCAAAAGTCCAAAAAATGCAACTTCAATGACCAAAATGTAAATTTTGGAGGTATAAAAGCTTGGAAGCTTCTCCCAATTGTGTGCAGATTTTTGAGAGGTTACGGGAGAGGATTTTTGAGCGATCGTTGAAGAAATTTGGAGCATTCTTGAAGATTTAAGTTTGTAAAATCGGATTTTGGCTTCAAAGGGTAGAATTGGAAGCTTGAAAGGTTAGTAATCCAAGTTCTTGACTAGTTGTTCTTGATGAGTTTTGTAGAACTCAAAAACTGCATTTGCAGTTATGATTGGATGTTTTAATTGATGTAATACTTCCATTAAGTCATGCTAATAAGGACTTAATTCAAGAAAATGGAAGTAGATTGCTATTGTTCAAGAATTGGGATTTTGATCAAGAACCCTAGATGATGAATTCTTGTAATAAACTTGATTCTAATGGTTTATTATAAGTCCTAGATGTTTTATTGACTGAAAGAAATCAGTAGAAACAATCAAATCTCGATAATTTTGGTTTTGGATCAAAATTGGAAAAAAACGGGAAAATTGGAAATGAAATTTAATTTGATCATTTTATGGATTAAAACTAGTTATTAGCCAAAGGTTTTGGTCTTGGAACATTTCCTTGTGATTAAGTCGAGCAATAAGTGCTTAATAAGAGGAAAATGGGGTTTTTAGCTCAAAATTCGGAGCTTACTGCCTGGAGTCGCAAGGATCGCGACCCGACCCAGGGGTCGATCGCGACCCGATCTCGCGGCAGCAAGCCAGTTCGCCCCTGTTAAAATTTGGTGAATTTTCCAAGTTTGATTTCAATGCTAGGCTTATCCGATTGACCTGAAATTTTGAACATAGGTTTAATATGTTGTGAAACTTCATGGAAAATTATCGGAATACGAATACGACCTCCCGAAAGTACTGTAGCAGAATACGCGTATTTCGGGAAGTGTATTAAATTTTTATACCAATGGTTAATGCTTGGAAATTGTCTTATATTAGACTCTTGTGCACTAGAACCAACTGAAACGGTAAATTAACCTATAATCATTATGAAATGAATGGAATTATAGGTACGGGACAAAATCCTACGGATTTCATTTCGAGGCAAGGAACAACAAACGCTAGTTGTAGCAAACCTTCAGGCGAGTAATCTCACTCGAATTTGATATGATAAAGGATAAATGAGCAGCTGCGGATCGAAAACAGTTTTGGGGACGAAAAATGACAGATATATGATTTGATATGACAAGACCAGATAAGCTGTGAGTCAATATAAATCAATGATATGACAAGACCAGATAAGCCGTGAGTCTATAATAGACCAGAACGGAGCTGTGAGTCAGACTTATATAGACAAGACCGGATAAGCCGTGAGTCTAGGCAACAGCGGGCTAACCCGTGAGCCATATCGTGAGTTTAGGCAACAATGGGCTAACCCGTGAGCCATATTTGATTTTGAAGGCAACAGCGGGCTAACCCGTGAGCCATATCTGATTTTGTATTGCATGATAATACATATTTGACTTTGTATAGAGAATTTTATTCTTATACATGTTATTTTTGGTTTGATTACTCATTGGGCTTTATAGCTCACCGTTTATTTGATATGTCCCTGCAGGTGAGCGTGATCCCGCGAAGGGAAAGGATAAAGTCCGTGACTGAGGACTTAGTATTTGAAGTAACGACCTGGCTTGAAGAATGTATAATATTATGTATTGTACTTCGTGATACTCTTGTACTCGTATTGTATTAACTAATACCCCCTACTTACGGTTTGTTTGTAAAATATTTGGTGCGAAAAATGAAAAAAAATGTTGGGGTGTTTTTGGTTAATAAGTCGGGTGTTACATACACCTATATAATAAGATCAATAATAACTATTAATAGTTATGATTATAAGAAAATGAAAGTAAAGTGCCTAATCAAGTATTAGGCAAAGAACTCAATATGATAGTATAAGATAAAGATGAGAAGAAGAAAAATAGTTAACAAATGGGAAGTTATGACTTCCAAATCCGAAGGAGTATAACAAGTAAAAGCATCTGAAGGCTAGGAAAAGGATTAAGTCCTAAGTATGATGACTTAACAGGAAAATATGACAAGCAAAGTGCCTGAGAAGATTAAAGAAAGGAAATGGAAGTGTATTGAAGCCTTGTGTCAAGGCATGGCAGCTTAACGTCTGATGGTTGAGAAGATAGAAGATTTAAGCAAGACAATGATTGCAACGCGTTAGTAAGTTAGTTGCCATTTTAGTGTATAGAATTGAAAGTAGATTACCCAAGTTAGGGTAAAAAGGGATTGACATTTAAATGGGGTCGTGAGTGTCACAACGCCATGATTAAGCGTAAGTCAATGTTCATGAGGGTATTCTACGGACGAGATGCTGAAACGAAGAGCAGGCACGACGCTTAAGTGGACGCGATGCTACATCAGAAGATATTGACACCTTGGCTATATTGAGTTATAGTTGTAAATGTGTGTTGGACTTCTTGAAGCTTCTTGGTTGTTCCTAAGGGACTCTTCATTGCTAGAAGCTATATTCAAGACGACATCGATGCATTAACAAGTCTAGACATCGAAGGTATGGCATGTCTACATAGTGGTTAATGACAACAATTTGAGATGTAAGTTGTTAATTCACAACTTAAAGAAGAATATTGACATTTTCCTTAGATAAGTAAGATTTCAATGATTTGTTGTGCTAGATTTAGCACATGAATGATGAGAAGTAGAAAAGCATTTCATGGAATTATAATTATTTCCTCACCATGAGATGATTATCACAAAGGTGATACTATGATTGGAAGGATGATTGATTCAAATGACATTATAGACTCATGTAGAGAATTGAACCTTAAACAAAAATGCCCTTTATTTTTTTTAAGGGGTATATCGGAAGACCATGTATGATTAGTCATATGAATGGTCATATTAATGGAGTAGTGTAAGTGCAAGTCTAAAGACTTGATGAATGGAATGCAGCAGGAGATGACGAAAGTCATGATAGGATACCTTGAAGCACATATGTCACCGATGAGATGATGATGCAAAGGATTGGATCCTAATATGGAAGCATGATTGTCGCATTAGCCACGTGAGTATTTTACGTCTAGAGGTCGAGGCGATCGTGATCGTGGACTAGGAATTGACTGTCGGCCGTTCCTGACTCTAGAAAACTGAAAAGACCAAGTAAAGTTCTCAATCATCCTGGATGCATCTAGAAGATGGGAGCGTGCTTGGGGATGTTGAAATTCAAGTAGTTGCAAATCCCCGAATTATGTAGGACAAATAAGAATTTTAAAGGCAATGATTGATGCAAGGGACTGGTATAGTGACTGAACTACTGGTACACGTGTAATGAAATGAAATAAATGATTCGTTAATCATTTATTGTAACATTACTGCGGTAATGCAAGAAACATGATGACCAATTGAACTGGTCAAGGAAACATGGAACTTAGTAAAGTTTAAAGACTAAATGAGTGGATGATGAAAGCATAGGAACAGTAATTGTACTAGGGTGTTATGATACTATGGCATGACTAATCTAATAGTCAAAGTTACTCATGATAAAAGAATTCAATGGAGAGAAAGGCTCTTGGAGTCAAAGTCTGATGACAGACGACTAAGTAGGAATGACAAAGTAGAATGCTACTTTAGATGTAAGTGGAAAAAAAAGGAAATGAATAGAGTGCAAGTTGACTTTTGGGAAGAGTCAAACTTACTATGGCATAAAAAGTAAAGAATCGCCAACAATTCTAGTAGAAGTAATATGTAGTGATAATGAGTTAAGTGAATGAAACACGAGAAGTGAAAAAGGATAATGTCAAAGGAATGACTACCATAAGAGCTTCACAAGCAATGAGTACCAGAAGTTAGACCCATGAGTACCAGAAGTTAGACCCATAATAGGGACTTAGTAAGAAATTTTGATCCATGTTGGATTATGCAGTTGTAAGTTAAGCCATTATCATATTAGTGATTCCGAGGACGGAATCCGTTTAAGGGGTAGATAATTGTGACAACCAAAATTCTATTTACGCGTATAAGATTGAATTTGGCGCTTAAACGTTTTATGGATGAGCAAAAAGGTCAAATAAGGTGGAATTATGGAGAAATTTATTGTTAAGGCCTTTATTTAAGTCATGATATGATTATTATTCAATTAGAATTTAATCCTAAGGACATAAGGGCAAAGTTTGAAATAAAGGACTAAAAGTGAAAAGTTTATTATGCAAAGTTTGGAAATTATTATCTCAAAATATATAAAGATTTGGGCAAAATTCATCAAGATGAATTTTGTAATATTTGAGATAACAAAAGTATAGGAAAACGATTCGAGTCATTTGGAGTTGTAACGAAGGAGATATGATGGAATTAAAATGGCCCAAAAGTGACAAAAATGACCAAATGGTCATTTTCAAGGGTCGATATTGTAAAATCTATTAAGATTCAAACTTAAGTCAGTAAGGGAATGTTGTAGAGCTCACTCCCACCTTTTTAAAGGTGTAAAGTTTGAAAATGTTGGATGTCGTATGAAGGAATTATGACCCGGCAAAGTTGAGGAAACTTAATAAGGAAATAAAGGCGAAATTTCTTAGTCTGGAAAGCAGGGGCATTTTTATCATTCTAGGTCAAAAATCAGCTCCTTGTTTTCCCCCAAACCGTGTTCGCGTATTTCATCTTGTGGGCTTGCTGTCCCTTTTCCCCAAAACATGTAAACTAAGATCAAAAGAAAAGAAAGAGGGAAAGAGAAAGGGAAAAACGGGAGGAGATGACGACACACACACACTCGTGTGTGCGAATTCGAAATCGAGAGAGGGAAAAGATGGTCAGGCGTCGATTACGTGCGAGAGAGGGTGAGAACGATAGCAGCAACAACACAAATGGCATCTGAATGTGTGATGGTGGCGATGATCGGCTGCAGACCGCCGATCAACGGCGACAACAGACTGTATGGTGGATTAGAGCTCGGTTTTAGCCTCTGTGGGTAGCGACTTTCATTAGCATGAGGTAAGAAGCAACTGTTGCTGCGTTTTCCCGAGTTTGGAAGGTCACCGGCGTCGACAACAAGCTGCCGGAGCTACTGTGGTGGCAGCGGACTGACCGTTGGTGGTGGGAAGGTTTCTCCTGGTCCGATTTCTTATACCTTTGGTCAAGAACATGATCAATTTCAGATTTTTGGACAGAAATCTCATGGTAAGAACTTAATTCTTGAAACCCTAGATATTTGAATTGGAGAAGTTCTTGATGCATGTCAGAATTGAAGTGGTTTTCTGATCTTACCTCATTATAGGTTTAAAAACCCCATTTAAGTTCTATGTTTTGTGGTTTGGTATGGGGTTTTTTGATTTCATGCTTGTAATTGGTTGAAGGAATGAAAAATTGGTACTTGAATATGGCTTGAAACTTGTTAGAAGTTTGAATTCATGTCAACAGTTAAGTTTCTTGAATTTGGATAGATTTGATTTGTATTCAATGGTGAAGTTTTAGTTAAATTTTTATTAATATGGTTGAAAAGATGAAACTTGATGCTTGGGATATGTTAGACACATTCATATGCGAAAATCACGATGAATACATCTTTTATAAAACTTTTTTACGTTTATTTGAGAAAAGATAATAGTAAAGTGTTGGAATGGAATTGGGCATTCCAACCCTTTTGGGACATTTTTTTGGTATTTTATTAAAATGACACAAATAGAACATGGAATTGAATTGAAATAAATTTTATGAAATATTGGTAATATAGTAGAGTCGAGAAAATGAGAAATAACACGTTTTCGCAAGAACTTCAATTTATGGAAACTTTAATGGTCGAGATTTGTAAAAATGATATAAAAGAGAAAAGTTGGCAATTTTGGGTATTTAGCTTTTATAAAGCATGTGTAGTTAATAAAATGGGGTTAGACTAATGCTTTGAAGTATTAAGGACAAAGTTTTGTCTAGTAAACGTAAAATCACATGTTTTACAATGGTTTATACTTTTAGAAACTTTATTGGTTTAAGTTTGCTAAAATGATCTAAATGAGTAAAATGAAAGGTGTTTTGACATCTAGCCATTTAGATAAGTCTATAAAGATGAAAAAGTTAGAAACTTTATGAAATAACATTGTAGAATTCGAAAATGTCATTTTTAGTCAAAATGGAACAAAGGGGTAAAATCGTCCAAAATGGTTACTATGACTTAAGAGTCATATTTGGACATTGGAATGAAACTAAATGATAACTAGAACTAGTTCAAGAAGGATTAGACAATTAATATGTGTTTAGTTGTCTAATAAGTTTTAACCTTCTATTAGATTAATAGAGATTGAAGAACGCTTGGGAGCAACGAGTTTCTAGAGTTATGTGGATTTGTGTAGCTAGACATACCTAGCTGCTAAGGTGAGTACATGTGGCTTTTTCAGACTATGGGGTACATGGCAAATTATTGATAAAGCTTTTATGTTGCGTTTTTGAATGCTAAATGATATGCAAATCATTTTAGTTACGATATGATTATGAAAGTTTTATAAGATGATTTTAAAAGTATGTTTTGGCTTCAAGTCATAATGATTTGAAAGTATGTTTTGGCATCAAGTCATAATGTTATGAAAGTATGTTTTGGCATCAAGCCATTAATGTTACGAAAGAAGGTTTTGGCATTAAGCCTTATGTTATTATGAAATAATGTTTTGGCATTAAGCCTCATGATGTTATGAAATAATATTTTGGCATCTAGCCTTAATGAGTATTTGAGCAATTGTTTGACAACAAGCAAAGTTATGTTTATGAATGACCGGTATTTTGAAGCAAGCAATGTAATGCAATGCAAAGTAATGTGAATGAAAGGATAATGTTTGGCCCAGGAAATGATGTTCCCCTAGGGGACTATAGAGGAATCTACTGGGACGGTACCACTCCCTTCGCGAAGTAGATATCCTAAGCTAATGAGGCCAGTATGGACTGATCAAGTTCTCTCCGTTCTGGTATAGACTTGGGGTATCACCAAGAGTGATTAAGGCCCTAAGTATTAAAAATCCAATTTTGATGAATACCAGTCAAAGTCAAAGTCAAAGTCAAAGTCAAAGTCAAAGTCAAATTCAAAGTCAAAGAAAAGAAAAGAAAATGAAAGTTTTGTGACAACCATTTTGTTACTTGATTTATTTTGAAGGGCTTTGGAAAGCTAAGTATTTTTATAAGATTCAATTATAAAGGTTTTGACAGCAAGCGTCATTATATGATTGGTTTACAAAGGTTTTGAAAATATCTAACTCATGCTTATAAATGTTTTGTGTCCAAACCCATATAGCTCACGAGACATTTTCGTCTTACGTACTTTGTTTATGCAATGTATCACAGGTTCTAGACACGAGTGATAGAAGCAAGTAGATGACTCGAAGAAATTGGGGTTTTAGAAGGAGTGAGCTTTGGCCGTTGTAACGGTTTGTATCCTAACTTGCTTTCTATGGTGTAGTATGATATGGATTGTAACCCCCGAAGTTGTTTAAACATTTTTAAAACTTAAATGTTTTTGTTGGGACCGAGATTTTAAGACGTGACTCGACGTCATGAGAAAAGTTTTTAAAAGTTTGAGATTTTGTCACATAATGTTTTTTTATAAAATATTACATTTCTCAAAGTGTATAAAAGATCGGGGTGTTACAACGATCATCTTTATTATGAGGATTATGACATTCTCATGACTCCAATGAACAAGGTAAAAAAAGTTACTATTACTTGTCTATGTCTTATTGTTAATAATTTAAAGTAGTTTCACACATATATATATATATATATATATATATATATATATATATATATATATATATATATATATATATATATATATATATATATATATATATATATATATATATATACACACACACCACAAACACACAATTCAATTTTTTAGAGTTTTTATAAACCTAAAAGGTTCACCACACCGCGACAATCCACCAAGCCACCTCAGATCAGCAGTTCCCTTATAGTATCCTGAAGCAAATTAATCTAACCTAAAACAGTCGGACCCATAGATGGATGACGAGGAGGTCAATTTTAGAGCTTAGGTCGTCAAGCCAACTGATATAATGAGATGGAAAATGGGCAAATTGTATGTTTTCAGATCACCTTACGTCCAAGTAGTTACACTAATTGGTTACATATATGTAAAACAGAGAATAACATTAAACCATGATTTAATACAATTACATTTATGTGTAGGTCGAGATGACTCTAAAGTCGGAGCATCCACATACAGCATACAATGAACTTATGGGATATCTGGCTTCCTTATCTAGAATTATCTCTAATAACAGGGAGTTGTTGGTGGATCCATATGTACAGTTAGGTCAGTCTGTTGTTAGATCTATATGGTCTAATAAGTCAAATTTGTGGTTGGGAAGTTGATAGAGTGAGTTCACTTCTTTCACACTTTATTCATTTTTTATGATTATATGATGTCTAACTTTTGTATTATTTATTGTTGAACAAGTATACTTTCTAATAAATATCATGCAAAAACGTTAGATAATAGGTGAGCTATGGCTCAATAGCACGAAAATATGTTCATACGAGAGTATTGCTTCATTTTGTAATGTATGTTATCTCTGATGGTATCACATTTTGAGTGAATGGAATTTATTCCTCATTATGGTCATATATCCCACAAGTTGGAAGTGCCATTAGAGTGATGATGCTAAATGCTAGACATGAGTTCTGATCGTGGTTCACGAGTAGGAGATCCGTTCACATTTTGGAGTATTATGGTTGCGATAGTATTCGCAAAGTCATCTGCACTCCTCATTCAAGGATGATTATGACGATTATGGTACTCGAAATGGGATGGTCATACAGCTTGCGGTTTCTCGACTTCGGCATTTTGGCTATACACTGTTAACTATCTATAAATTGTATAAATATATTTTATAACTTCTACAAAAATCAGTACCATTTATTAAAACACATGTGAAAGATTCCTTCAAAAGCAAAAGCAACACAAATAATTCATGTGGGCCCCACATGAATAGTAATAATCAACATCAAATTCCAATTTGAAGTTTGAACGATGACTCTACGCTTCAAAAATCTCAGGCGCCTGCAATATGTTTTTCAATCTTTACTGCAAATGTTTCGGCTGATCATCCCTATAAATAGGGATGATCATTTTCCAAATGAAATCGTTCAAAACCATTTTGAGTGACATATATACATAGATATATATTGTGAGGCTCTTTGTATTAAAGAAAAGAGAGATATATATTTTCAATTCCAAATCTTGTAACCTCCTCACTTTTTCTCATATAGTGATCATCATCGGTTGTGCCCGTGGTTTTTTCCCGAAAGGGTTTTTCCACGTTAAATCATTGTGTTCATATTTATTTTCGTTTATCGTATTATTTTTTTATTTTATTGTCGATATAATTTATTCATAACAAGTGGTATCAGAGCCACGTTGTTTTCTATACTCATTCTCAATTTTTTAAGTATTATATCGACATGGCTACTTTGAAATACGATATTCCATTGTTGGATCGAGATACAAGATTTTCATTATGGCAAGTAAAAATGCGAGCTGTATTGGCTCAGTTGGACCTTGATGATGCTCTGTTAGGCCGAGACAAAATGCCTGCGTCTTGGTCAGATGAAGAAAAGGATCGTAAAGATCGTAAGGCTCTCTCTCATATCAATCTTCATTTATCTAACAATATTTTGCAGGAAGTCTTGAAAGAAACTACTGCAGCCTCTTTATGGTTAAAATTAGAACGAATTTGCATGACCAAAGATCTCACAAGTAAGATGCACCTTAAACAAAAATTATTTTCGCTCAAAATGCAAGAAGGTGGATCGTTGCTGGATCATCTTTCGACATTTAAAGAGATCATCACTGATCTTGAAGCCATGGAGGTAAAATATGATGAAGAGGATTTGGGTTTAATTCTTTTATGTTCTTTGCCTAGTTCTTATTCAAACTTTAGAGATACCATATTATATAGTCGTGATACTTTAACACTTCAAGAAGTTTATGAAGCTTTGCATGCAAAAGAAAAGATGAAAGATATGGTATCCACTGAAGGTTCAAGTTCTAAAGGAGAAAGTCTAGCAGTTCGTGGCAGACCAACAGATAAGAATGATTCCAAAGGCAAGAACAAAAGAAATTCTAGAAGCAAATCTAGATCCAGACGTTCCAAGTCATGCAACTATTGAAAAAAGAAAGGACATGATATCTCTGAATGTTACAAGTTGAAAAACAAGGAGAAAAGAGCTTCTAATCAAAATCACAAACCAAATTAAGATGATGAAGGAAAAGCTACTTATGCTGCTGAAAATAATTCTAACGGTGATGTTCTTGTAGCTTTTGCAGGAATCCTAAAAACCAATGATGAATGGATTCTTGACTCAGCTTGTACTTTTCACATGAGTCCAAACAGAAGCTGGTTTACAAATTATTAACCTATAGAAGGTGGCTCCGTATTGATGGGTGATAATGCACCATATAAAGTCACTGGAATAGGTTCCATTCAAATCAAGATGTTTGATGGTGTTGTCAGAATTTTTTCTGATGTTCGACACGTTCCAGGTTTGAAAAGAAACCTTATTTCTTTAAGTACTCTTGACCTTAAAGGGTACAAATATTCCGGTGAAGGTGGAGTTTTAAAGGTTTCAAAAGGCGCTATGATTGTCATGAAAGCCGATATCAAATCAGCAAACCTGTATCATCTACAAGGTAGTACAGTAACAGGTAATTCAAATGTTACTTCAAATTCATCTTCTATTTCTGATACTACTAATTTATGGCATATGCGTCTTGGGCATATGAGTGAACTTGGTTTAACAGCATTAAGCAAAAGAGGATTGCTTGATGGCCAATGCGTTGGCAAACTGGAATTCTGTGAACACTGCATATTTGGCAAACACAAGAGGGTGAAATTCAACACCTCGGTACATACTACAAAAGGCATTTTGGAGTATGTACATGCTGATTTATGGGGACCATCTCAAGAAGCATCACTAGGAGGTGCTCGTTATATGTTGACAATTATTGATGATTATTCAAGAAGAGTTTGGCCATATTTCTTGAAGCTTAAATCTGAAGCATTCTCTGCATTCAAAGAATGGAAAGTCATGGTGGAAAACCAAACTGGTAAGAAGGTCAAAAAGCTTCGCACAGATAATGGTATGGAGTTTTGTTCAAATGAATTTAATTCATATTGTAAACTAGATGGAATTGTTAGACACTACACCGTTTCTCACACACCCCAACAAAATGGTGTAGCTGAACGTATGAACAGAACCATTATTTCAAAAGCCCGTTGTATGTTATCTAACGTAGGATTATCTAAGCGTTTTTGGGCAGAAGCTGCTTCTACTGCATGTTATTTAATTAACATGTCACCTTCTATTCCACTTGATAAAAATACTCCTATTGAGGTATGGTCTGGCTCCCCAGCAAACTATTCAGATTTAAGAATTTTTGGTTGCCCTGCTTATGCTCATGTTGATAATGGAAAATTAGAGCCTAGGGCAATTAAATGTATCTTTCTTGGTTACAAGTATGGTGTGAAAGGATATAAGTTATGGTGTCCTGAAACTAAAAAGATCGTGATTAGTAGAAATGTAGTGTTTAATGAATCAGCTATGCTACATAAAGATTCTTCTACTAATATTCCTGTTGAGAGTCAACAAAAGACAAGTGTGCAGGTGGAGCAATCTGTTAACTCAGAACATACACCAGAAAAAGAAAACTCTATTGATCAAAATCCATCAGTTGAGCAAGAGTCTTATACTCCTACTCCTACTCACCAACCACAACATTCTATAGCAACTGATAGACCTAGGAGGGTCATTCATCCTCCCAAGAGACTGATAGAAGAAGCAAATATTGTTGCTTATGCTTTAAACGTTGCTGAAGAAATTGAAGGTATCAAAGAACCTTCAACTTACACGGAAGCCATTACTTCAGAACATTGCAACAAATGGATAATTGCCATGCATGATGAAATGGAATCTCTTGAAAAGAATGGCACTTGGGAGTTGGTAAAATTACCAAAAGAAAAGAAGCCTATCCGCTGCAAATGGATTTTCAAAAGAAAAGAAGGTATTACTCCTAATGAGGAAGCAAGATTTAAAGCAAGGTTAGTTGCTAAAGGCTATAGCCAAATTCCAGGCATTGATTTTACTGATGTCTTCTCTCCTGTTGTTAAGCATAGCTTAATTCGTACTTTACTTAGTATTGTTTCCATGCATAACTATAAGCTTGAGCAGTTAGATGTCAAAACTGCATTTTTACATGGTGAATTGGAGGAAGATATTTATATGGAGCAACCTGAAGGCTTCATTATCCCTGGAAAAGAAAACTTAGTATGTAGATTGAAGAAATCTCTTTATGGATTAAAGCAATCCCCAAGGCAATGGTATAAGAGGTTTGACTCTTTTATGCTATCTTAGAATTTTAAAAGATCAGATTATGATAGTTGTGTTTATTTTAAGTCAGTTAATGGTTCATCAATATATCTGCTTCTTTATGTTGATGATATGTTGATTGCTGCGAAAGATAAACTAGAGATAGCAAAACTGAAAGCACAACTAAGCAAAGAGTTTGAAATGACGGACTTAGGTCCAGCCAAGAAAATTCTTGGTATGGAAATTACTCGTAATAGACAGCATGGAAAACTATACCTAAGTCAAAAGAGGTATATTGAGAAAGTTCTTCAAAGATTCAACATGCATAACGCCAAGCCAGTGAGTACTCCGTTAGCTGCACATTTCAAACTGTCTTCAGCATATTGTCCAAAGACAGATGATGAAATTAACAACATGGCAAAAGTTCCGTATTCTAGTGCAGTTGGTTCTCTAATGTATGCCATGGTATGTTCTCGCCCTGATTTATCTCACGCTTTAAGTGTTGTTAGCAGATATATGGCTAACCCAGGAAAAGAGCATTGGAAAGTTGTTCAATGGATTCTTAGATATTTATGCGGTACTTCCAATGCATGTTTACAATTTGGAAGTTCTGGTAAAGGACTGGTGGGCTATGTAGATTCTGATTATGCTGGAGATTTGGATAAAAGAAGATCTTTGACAGGTTATGTCTTTACCATTGGTGGATGTGCTGTGAGTTGGAAGGCAAGTCTACAGACCACTGTTGCCTTATCCACAACTGAAGCAGAATACATGGCAATTTCTGAAGCTTATAAGGAAGCTATTTGGTTAAGAAATTTATACGGTGAACTTTGTGGAGACACATCTTCCACAAAGATTTTTTGTGATAGTCAAAGTGCTATTTATCTCACAAAAGATCAAATGTTTCATGAGAGAACGAAACATATTGATGTACGTTATCACTTTATTCGAGATGTTATTTCCAAAGGTGATATTCGAGTTCAAAAGATTAGCACACATGACAATCCGGCGGATATGATGACGAAGCCGGTTCCAGCAACTAAGTTTGAGCTTTGCTCAAGCTTGGTTGGTATGACAATCTAATTCCAAGGATTGTCGGCACACGATGATTTTATAATGAGGAGTTCTACAAATGGAAATTCGTCTCAAGGTGGAGTTTGATTACTTATTGCTTTTAAAGTCAAGGTGGAGATTGTGAAAGATTCCTTCAAAAGCAAAAGCAACACAAATAATTCATGTGGGCCCCACATGAATAGTAATAATCAAAATCAAATTCCAATTTGAAGTTTGAACGATGACTCTACGCTTCAAAAATCTCAGGCGCCTGCAATATGTTTTTCAATCTTTACTGCAAATGTTTCGGCTGATCATCCCTATAAATAGGGATGATCATTTTCCAAATGAAATCGTTCAAAACCATTTTGAGTGACATATATACATATATATATATATATATATTGTGAGGCTCTGTGTATTAAAGAAAAGAGAGATATATATTTTCAGTTCCAAATCTTGTAACCTCCTCATTTTTTCTCATATAGTGATCATCATCGGTTGTGCCCGTGGTTTTTTCCCGAAAGGGTTTTTCCACGTTAAATCATTGTGTCCATATTTATTTTCGTTTATCGTATTATTTTTTTATTTTATTGTCGATATAATTTATTCATAACAACACATGCAATTTTATTAAAGGTAATGCTAAAACTTCAACGTGGTATCCTGTAATGGATAAAAAACATTATGTTATATTGTCTCTGATTAAACTCTTATATTGTTTGTTTTTTATTAAATTAATATTTCGCAACAAGCTAACTGTTAAAAATCGGTTGTAGAATCTGCTAGGAAAGAAAAAAAATTAAATCGTACTATTGATTTTTTTTTGGAACGGCAGGATTATTATTAAAAAATTTCTCTAGCTAGGAGCTGGAGAAAAAACAAAAAAATTACAAGTTTGACATCTCAAGTTTAGGATATGACACCCAACTATCCCAACTTAACTTACACTTCCTATGTCTATTTTTAATCCAAAAGAAAAAAGTAGATCTGATCTCATCAAAGACCTCGTCTTTTCGTGGTTTATCCGTTCCAAAAACGAGCTTATTACGAAAGCTCCAAATGTTCCAAAAAGAAACATCCACCACCGCATCAAATATCATTTTTTGATCCGCCCTCATATTCGTTTTATCCGCCCAAGACGGTAAAGACGACACTAAATGAATGTTAATCAAAGGAATATCCCACCATTTAGCAACTTTATTCCAAATGGCACTTGAAAAACTGCAATTAACAAACACATGCTCCAAGTTTTCACCTCCAATCTCACACGTCGGACATAACAAAGAATCCAGATCAATACCCTTGTCTCTAAGGTTTAATCTGGTTGGAATCCTATCCCACATAATTCTCCACATAAAAACGTTTACTTTAATTGGAAGAAGTTTATTCCACCTAGTATGTGTCGTCGAATTAGGCAAAGTCACTCCATCCAAAAAGCATCTTGTTGTAGAAACCGAAAAACACCCTTGATCATCAAGTTACCACATCATACGATCCTTATCCTCTAAAACCGTGACCTCCAACAATTTAGCCCCCAAATCATTCAATTGACTTGTAGGGACCCCCACTCTTGGCTGTCTAATAAGTTTATTCTTCAACTTCTCTATCCGCTCGTACTATTAATTTAAACTATAAAGATTTTGCAGAATAGCGATTACAATTTTTGAGATTTATGGTATCACAATTTTCTTGCATAATTGAAGCATTTTTTTTTTCTAGAATGATGATTAAAATTTCGGAAGATTAATAATGTGATGTAATTCATTTAATTGCTTGTAGGTTATACAACCGGTCTTATGTTATCCGATCATGGAATATTAATTTAACCAAAATTAATAATTATAATAGTTATACTAAACACAAAAATTATATAATGGTTATTTTGACGTGCCGATAAAAAATTCGTGGATTTTTTTCAACATTACCGTTTTATAAATTCAATATATAGTTGTGAAAACACAAACTACACAAGCATAACTTTGTTGTGGATTCTTTAAGTAGGACGAAAGTGTCTCCATCTTTGATTTGTCATCACTAGTATCAAGTCACACTCATGACACAGAAACCAAACACCAAATTTTACTTTTCCTTATTATTTATCCTTATCCTATTTATTCCTTTTTTAGAAATTCTGAATACTAATTATGATTTGGTTTGTAGTCAAATATTGATTAACCAATTAGAATCCAAAATCACTATCAATAATACATTAAGGGTCCTCTTAAAAAAAAACCCTCATAATTATTCTAAAATGCAAGTGAAGCCTAGTCTAGTTGGGTGGATGCACCGGGTTATATACTCATGTAGTGGAAGGTCTGGAGTTCGACTCCAACTAACCATGTGGGGGATTTTCCCTGGGCGGCGAATAAACAGGCGGAGGGGAAAGGCTTTGCATCATAGGTAATCGCAAACCGCCCTGGGTGCAAGGCCGAGTACCCTCAAGGTGTTAAAATTACCGTTTCCAAAAAAAATTATTCTAAAATGTCCCGGGGTTTTTTTTAATATTATATATATATATATATATATATATATATATATATATATATATATATATATATATATATATATATATATATATATATATATATATATATATATCTATATATATATATATATATATATATATATATATATATATATATATATATATATATATATATATATAATACTCAATGTCGTAAATCCATGTCATTATATAAAATTCTTAAATTTCTAGGCAAACTATTGCTATATTAATTTTAAAACAATATATTTACTACGAACTTAAAATCAATGTCATAGAAAATTAAATACGATTCACGAAAAGATTATATTAAAAAATATTTAAGACGAACTATAGTATAACCAAAAGATACAACACTTTTGCATGTAATGTCTTAAAGAGTATAATGTGGTTGTGATAAACTGGCCCTCAAATCAAAATTACATAGGAGAAAGCTACAAATTAAGATTAAGCTAACATATCATATCCACCATAAGTATTTGTACCAATTCAAATCCAAAAGAACGAAATAATCACATAACATTATTCAGAAATAGCCATATGATTTTAAAAAATGTTCTTAACACCAGGATATTCAAAGACTCCTTTTAGTTCTACAATTGAGTATTATTTGCGAAAGAAACCACAGATTTGACAAACTAGCTACTAGTTGAAAAACTACCGAATAGCTTGAAAGGTAACGACTAACTGAAAAACTAGTTGCAGCTGAAAATCTAGTTAATAATAAATGATGTTTGGTAAAAACTAGTTGTATAGACCAGTTGGAAAAAGTAAAATGACATCCACAAAATTTATCAGTATATATATATATATATATATATATATATATATATATATATATATATATATATATATATATATATATATATATATATATATATATATATATATATATATATATATATATATATATATATATATAAATTTGGATGATTTTTAAAAACGCTACTTTAGATGTTACTCATAGTAGCATTTTTAAACACTAGCTTTACACGCTAGTATTTGATACGCCAAACATGTAAAATGAAAAAAAGTCAAAAGAAATGCTAGCTTACAAGCTAGGTATGACGTACCAAACATAGCCTATAATATCTATATTTGTATCTATATTTATATCTATATCTATATAACTCTTATAATGGAGGACATCCAAATGAATATGGTTTAAGAGAGGTCTCATTCTTGCACCATATTCATTTGAAACCTCCACCTTATCATCTTTCAACTAATTATTATAAACCACTCAAGAGTTTTTTAACTTATATATTATAATTACTAAGTATTTAAACTAATAATGATATAATTTATTAGTATCAAATGAATTGTAGTTGAATAGTCTTTTTTACTATAAAAGAGGACAATCATTTGAGTAACACAAATACAAATCACATACAAAGTAAGAAAAATCTTATAGAAAGAAGAATGTCAAGGTTTAAAGATATTTGTGTTAACTTGAGTTTTTTTATGTTTCAAGCTATATTACGATGATCATATAACCATTATCGACGAAGAAAATGTGTGTGTATGAAACACATTTCGCAATGAAGTTATTATATTTGACTATGTTTTATGTTTATTCTGTAACTCAAACGTAAGCTTATGTAATTAGTTGATGATTTGGATTCTTATTTGAGTTTTTTGGTATTCTTATTTCATCAATTAGAATAGTATACATCTTCATATAATACAAGCTTTGATATTTTATTATCATGTGTTATGTTTATGATTTATAAAATAAAATCTTATTTATATATTTTTGTGTTTAGTATTTTGAAAGAACTTTATATATAATTAGTTAAATAGATATTTATATTTTAGAATGTATATTTAAACGTACATTCAAGAAAATTAAAAAAAACACATGAATACTTGAATAGATTATTAAAAAAAATAAAGCAAGTTGATCAATAAATAACTGTTCTTGCATTTCTAATAAAAATATAATTAATAATTTAATTTGATTGAAATGAATGATTTTACAAAATACTTAGTAAATCATACATATAATCAATACTTAAATTTGATTAAATTGAATAGTTTTTACAAAATACTTAGTTTATCATATATTATAATTATTTTCTAAGAAATGAAGTTTGCTAATATATAGGTACATTTTACAATCACCTACATTTTATAATTATTAATAGAGGTATTTTTACATCAATCACATTTATTTAAAACTCTTATGACTTTTCATGTTCATTTTAATAATAATGTTAATGTTAGTTTATATTCAACATATTACGATAAATTATATATTATAATGATATTATAATTTGAATCATGGCGATTCATTTAAATAAATATTAGTTTTTAATTGTTTAAAATAGATGATGAAACATGATTTTAATTTTTATTCTATACGTAATTTTTAGAATTAAATGTACGTAAAAACACGTTTTTAGTATGTTTATTAAATCAATACAAACATTATCATTAGTTTGTAATCATAAATATTATGACAAAGTTAGATGTTATAATGATATTATCACATTAATTAAGGTAGTTTATTCTAGTTAAACATTAGTATTTAATTGTTAAGTGTTGACAATAAAAATATGTGAGTTCATTACCAATAAGTTTAAAAAAAATTCCACAGTATAGATTCCAGCTATACTATGATTTTTTGTAACCATTATCCTAAAATTTCTTATTGTTAGTTCATTAGTGATACATCAACTTTTTGTTTCTTATATACAATTGTTAGTATATAGTATATAACAATTACTTAGATATTTTTTTAACATAACATATGTATTATTATTCTAACTACATAATTTTGTTCCTGCACAACGCGCGATGATTCACTTAGTTATAGAAATATAATGAGCGATCCCCCACCATTTGCAAACCATAACATATATCCCTTGCAACGTGGCAATAAGAAAACATATGACCTAGTTTCTACACTCATGTCACATAGATGTCCGAAATCTACATATCCACCACATTAAAAGGTACAATTTAAGACAGACCATCACTTCCTCTTGGTTGACTTTTTCTTGCTCTTATCTCGGTTCTTGATGCCTTCTCCAGTATCATGATCAAGTACTACAACATCAACTCACCTCATAAACTCTAACATACTCCAATGCAAAAAGGTGATTTTAGTCCAAAGATATTGAACATGTGTTTTAAAGAGGGGGTGAATACAACTTCACAATTAATAGTGATCGAATCACAGTGGAAAATGGTTTTGAGATGTTTCCATCTATAAACCACTTGGAACACACAAAGTACAGTTATGTTGCAGACTTTGTTAGTGTATCCTATATTGGTGCAACACGGTCCTATAATTGTTAATATATGTTAGAGTCTCCCCTCTCTCCACAAGGGCTCTTTTGGAGAGACACTCCTGGGTTCCACGTATATTTACATGGTATCAGAGCCGGTGTCCCGCACCTCTGTAACCTCATCGAGTCTACGTCTATGAGATGGAGTGTTAGTGTATCGCACATTGGTGCAACATGGTCCTATAATTGTTAATATATGTTGGAGTCCCCCTCTCTCCCCAAGGGCTCTTTTAAAGATATACTTTTGGGCTCCACATATATTTACAAATTTAGGTCAAGAGATTAAAGAACACAATTCAGATATTATACATAAAACTTTTCTACTTTTTGCTCAATCAAAATAATACTTCCTACAATGACAATGTTGTCTAAAATGTTTTATGTAAAAATTTGCAATCACTCAACTTTGATAATCGACATTAGAAGAGGGGTATTTGCCCACGTGATGAGATCAAATTCATTGCGTACGCACGTCCAAAATTAAAAGGATTTGCCACTACAACTGAAGTGTACTCCTAAAGTTCAATATAATTTAGGGATATTATCTTGTGTATATTGTTAAAAGGATTATTTTTTCCTGACAAGGGCAATGGAGTGGAACATAACACTTGAATGAGATGACGTTTAGTAAGAGTATCATAATATATTTTCATCTCAAGGACAACCTGATCAGTCTGAAAAACAAGCACTAACCAAAATATTTTGATATAGTTTAGCAGATTGTATAGGGTTATTTATTTAAAAGTTAAGTCTATCAATCCAATAATATGAATAAATTGGGACTACCAATCCCCATATTTGATGATGAAAACAATAATAAGAATTGTACATAAAATGATGAATCACAAACAATTGATTGATTTGGACGGTCTCTTCGAAGATATATTTGTAAAACATTTATATAAATTATAAAATTTTTAAATAAAGAAAATAATATACCTTTTAAAGTATGTAGAATCTTTCTATCAATTGTGAAAGTTGAATCATTTTTTTATAATGTGACTTGTATTAGCAAATTAGATATATGGAATCCAAACAAATCTAACTTTGCAAAGAATCTTCGTTAACCTATTACGAAACTTGTAAGTGGGCACTTTACTTTCTTCTATGTAACATCTCTATAGTATAAATATTTGGACTTTATAGTATAAATATTTGGACTTATTTCAGCTAATTATAAGACAAATTCCATAAAACACACTAAGTTTTCTAAAAATTTCGATTTTAATACTTTTTTTTTTCAATTTAGTAACCGACTTTTCAATTTTTTCTATTCAAGCACTATGTTTTCAAGTGTGTTTTAATTATAATCATTTTGATTGGTCAACTCGGTAGCCAGCTGACGTGACACGAAGACGTGTCACTCTTTGATGATTTAATGCTGACATGACAAACAAAATTGAAAAATAGTTATTTAAATAGAAAAAATTGAAAAGTTAGTGACTTAATTGAAAAAAATAATACAATGTTAAAATTGATTTTTTTTTGAAAACTTAGTGTCTTTTTTGGAATTTGTACAATATTTTTTAAAAATATAAACACGTCTTTTTACGTTTTAAGTATATATATATATATATATATATATATATATATATATATATATATATATATATATATATATATATATATATATATATATATATATATATATATATATATATATATATATATATATTACAAGTATATACACGTACTTTTATGCTGTTAAAAATATAAATATGTTTTTTTGTTATAAACATGTATATATCAATAAAAGAAGTATTATAAAACGAGTTCAAGCCTCTTTCTCAATATTTTTCCATTATAAATATTCTTTTGATTGATACGATACACAGTTATATCCAAAAAAAATGTATTTTATATTTCTAAAAACATAAAAATAAGTATTTGTTTGTTAATTATATTTGTTTGTTTATGCTCGTTCGGTTACATTGGTTTAAGTTCATTCATGTATGTTTGCTTATTTAGAAGTATAAATACATATCTTTACCTTGGTTTAAGTTCATTCGGTTAGAAGTATAATACATTTTTAAAAGTATATATATATATATATACACTTTTAGAAGGATAAATACATTTTTTATGTTTTAAGAAGTATAAATATATTTTTATGATTTTTAGAAGTATAGTCATATTCTTTTATATGTTAAAATATGTTTTTTAGAAATACAATGTGACAACTGTCAAAATTGGTCAACTGAAGTCAACCAAAGCGTACATTAGGTCAACATGTTGAAGTGTAATTTTCATAACTTTTACGTTGTATGATTGAATATTATAATAGTACTTGTGCTAGTTGAAATCAATTATCGAGTAAACACTACAAATACGTATAATAAATTACAGTAGCGTAGAAATTCGATAATCACACCAGTATTATTTTGGTATAAATAATATTCATAACAAGATGTGTTCGTGCTCACGAATCCGTAGACATATAGAACGTCGAAATAGGAGTCCGCATGTAAAAGTTACAGCAATTCAGTCGCTGAAAACAATAAATGTACACAAGAATTGAACATTAAAATACATTATATGGTTCATTAAACATTAAATATGAAGTAACGGAACACATATTATGAAACGTAATATGGTCTAGTATTTAATTTCATAGACCTTTTTCCGGTAAAATGCCGAATACCGCGTATTCGGAAGGATACCGCGCTTAAACACATATATCTTCGCATAACGAATTGAGAATCAATCTAAATAGATGTTTACTAATACTTTTATGATTAATAATGATTAACATATTATTAGTAAAATTATCTCCTAAAACTTATAAAATACGCAAAACGTTTTACCGCTTTTTATAAAAACACTCATATTTATATAACACATGTCTATATTTTATAAAAGGCTAGTAACCCCCCCCCCCCCCTCTCTCTTGGCCGGCCATGAGCCACCCTAGAGCCACCTGCCATCTTTTCTATAGGATACAAGATCTAATACTTAATTATATTAATTGTACAAAAAAAATCCAAAAAGTAGATTGCCATATCTTCCACTTTCCCATGAAAAGTCTCATCATCTCCTCCCCCTCCTTCATAATCTCGGCCAAGAAGGGCCATTCCCCAACCTCACTTCATATTCAAACTCACTTCTAAATCTTCAAGAATTTCCAAGTGATTCCAAGCTTTTCCAAATGTTTTTCAAGAAGATCTTGATAAGTTCATGTTCATTTTAAGCTTGTATTATCATTTCTATCATCACCCTTGGTTATTCTTCTATTCACACTCTTGATCTTGAACTATAGATCCTCTTGAAGATCAAGCCACTTTTAAGTTGCCAAACTTTGATCCTTCCTTATTCAAAACTCAAGATTTGCTTCGAGGGTGAGTTCATGCCCCAATTTTCTACTTTTTTAAGTCTTTTTATGGGGAGAATACAAGTCTTATGATATATGTTTTGTTCTTGAAACATGATGTGTTCATATGTTTTGTTCTTGAAATATAACTTGTTCATATGTTTGGGTCATTTTACTATAAAAGTGTTTGGCCTAAAAATGTGTTAAAATAAACTAAAATACATATTTAGTTTAAGAAACTAACATGCAAGACTTTTACACACCATTGTCACCAACAAAACTTTATGTTTTACTTATTGGTGAAATGGTCATAAATATGGTACATTATATGATCTTTTGATAAAAGACATGAAAATAAATTTCTACCTAAATAGTCATAAAACACTTTGGTCATATGATGTTGTACAAAAATCAAACGTAAATGTTTATGTAACTAAAATGGTCTAAATAAATAAGTCGTTATTATCTTTACATCAAAAATACATATTTATAAAAAGAACCTTATTTTGACGTAAGAACGACTATCTAGACTTATAATGACATAATAAACTTGGGAATGACATTTTTACGTGGAAGTTGGTACTTTAAACAAAAATGAGTATTTTCAAAGTATAGTGTATGAAAAATAACAATTTGGGAAGATTACCATCATTTTGACAAAAATTAAAAAGGTTGTCATCACTTATGTAGAATGACCAAAACTAACTACTTGCCATGACATGTTTGATAAACTTAAATCTATCTTGTTAGTATATTTAGTGCCTTAGATATAAGAAATTACACATTTCAACTGCTTAACATCTTGTAGGCTTAAATACTTTAACATGACGAAAACATTTATATAAATTATAATGGGTATAATTTATGGAACGAACGACAAAGACACGACAGAAACACGAAAGATAATTATATAAATATATAGTTATTACGTACTATAATTATCATGAATATATTTTGACAATTACAATTACAAAAGGGTTGCAATACATTTACAAGTGAGGTTTTATGTTATAATTATCATGGATACATTTTGATAATTGCAAATACAATGGAGTTTTCAATACATATACAAGTAAAGTTTTACACTATAATTATCATGGACAAATTTCGATAATTAAAAATAAAAGGGATTCATTTCAGTACAAACTAGGATAAAACATCGCGTTGGGCAATTATGTGAGACATTGCTTCACAGTACTAAAAGAAGTACACATTAAGTCATGGATCATAACATTAATTATTTATGAGCGATATAGTTGTATATAGATCTATATGGGGCTGACAATCCCCACCTATGGTTGTTAGCTACAACTACGACCGACGGGTTAAGGGCGACAAATGTCTTAACACTGCTACCCCTGAAGGGCGTCGTGCCAGGCCATCAGGTCATAGCGAGGTTATAATAACTCATATGAATAACGACGAATATCCTGGGTTTGGGGAAAAATATCTTCAAATGGTTTTATATAAATATAAAACTACATGTTGCTTTATACAAAAAAAAGAATGATTTTACTTATACCTATGGGTTTTATGGGATTAAAACTACAATTCAGTAAGATACAATTTTAAGTACGGTTTTACTTATACGTTTGAGTTTTAAAGTATTAAAACTACATTTTATCAAGTTACGAATGTAAGAACAGTTTTACTTATACATACGGGTTTTATGGATTTAAAACTACAATCACGTTAAAGAAAATACCGTTTTTCTTGGTACATACACTACGAGCTTTCACAAAGAAATCACTAAGTTTCTCATTACAAAAATCTTATGAACTCACCAACGTAATGTTGACACTTGCAAAATTACTTGTATTCTCAGGTAACAATTAGTCAAGTACGACTAATCCTTTTGGAACGGAACGCGAAGACGTCTCTTTTGAATATTTTGTAATCATACTGTAATTGGTTTGAAACAATATTGTTGAACAATGTAACTTTCCGATTATAATGTATGATGGTTGTTATTTACTTATATTTGATTGTATGCAATGGTTGTGATACTATGATTCGTTCCACCCTCCGACGATTCCGCCATTCTGGTTTGGGGGTGTCACGTACAAATACAAATTTTTATATTTTTAGAAGTAGACATACATCTTTCAAGAGTATAAATGCTTTTTTTAAGTATAAACACATATTTTACGTTTTTTAATATATAGATATATTTTTTAGAAGTAAAAATACTTATTCTTTTATGTTTTTAGAAATATAAATACATTTTGTTTTGCATATAATCATGTATCGTATCAATCAAAAGTTTTTTTATAATGGAAAATATTGAGAAAAAGACTTGAACTCGTTTTATAATACGTCTTTTATTGATATATACATGTTTATATGAAAAAAACATATTTATATTTTCAAAAGCATAAAAATACGTATGTATACTTCTAAAAATGTATATATACTTCTAAAAATATAAAAAGGCATATTGATACTTGTAAAAAATATATCTATACTTCTAAAAATGTAAAAAGACATATTTATACTTAAAAACAATATAGGAAAATTTTCAGAAATGACACTAAGTTTTCAACAAACTTTCGATTTTGACACTGTGTTATTTTTTTCAATTAAGTCACTAACTTTTCAATTTTTTCTATTTAAGTCACTATGTTTTCAATTTTGATACTTGGGTGCCACGTCAACATGTCATGTTAGCATCACATCATCAAATATTGACATGTCATCATGCCACGTCATTAGCTACCTGGCTGACCGGTCAAATGGTCAAAATGGAAGAAAAATGAAAACATAATAACTTAATTGAGAAAAAAACACACTGTCAAAATTGAAATTTTTTGAAAACTGTATTTTTCGAAATTTGCCCGTAACTATACTACGTATGTCATCATGAAAAGATTATTTCAGCAAATTTAGAAACTATCATTCTCTTCTTTTAAATAATTTCACGTTTTAGTCATATTCAACTTAAGATGTGGTCGCCTTTACACTACTAATCTTAAACACATAAATTTGCTATATTTTAAGATTCATAATGATTCCTCCTTAATCTTTTCTCCTAGTATTCATCACATTTTATAAAAAAAAAAAAATTGTGTAGTCTATGACCATTTCATCCATATTTGTGATACTTGATTTGTTTAATGTTTTCATTTCTTTGAATATTTAGGGATACTTTTTATACATTTGCACCACATATATTTCTAGATAATTTCTTTTTTTAATGACCATTCTTATAATTTTGTCATAATCGTCTAATATTATATATATATATATATATATATATATATATATATATATATATATATATATATATATATATATATATATATATATATATGTGTGTGTGTGTGTGTGTGTGTGCGTAACGGAAGCGTAAGTAAAAATGAGCATCAATATCGGGCACGAATCACAAATTCATAAAGTTTCTTGCAACATAGAGTACCATACTTGACGAATCTTTATGTTATCTTATATGGCATGAGAGCCTAAACTAGAACTCATCTAATGTAGGCACACCCTAACGCAATGACCTAGTAAAATCGTAATGGAACTTAGCTTACTTGTAGCCAAAGCAACTCCAAACCCTAGATGGTTTTGACGGTTTCTTATGGCCGAACCAATCCCCAAATTGAGTGTGTAGACTCTTCGTTATGTGTAAATGCGATACTTAAAGATAGAGAATCACAAAAGCGAGAGATCATGCCTAGAGAAGCTGGATGAGAGAGAGAGAGAGAGAGAAAGTTTGATGGACAGAGAGTGAGGGAGAGAGTGTGAGATAGCCATGGAGAGAGGGAAAGTCTGATTAGGATTTTTCAAGTGTACTCCAAACAGCACCCCTTAACATCCTTCTACAATGTAGGAGTCCATACCAGTGGGGGTGTCCTTATCGATATGCGACTCTTTATCTCCATCACTTGAATTAGATGATAAGATATTGACCATGTTAAATATAGAAATATTAATAACTTTTCGTGACATCGGGTATATTTTTAACAGTCTCCCAGTTGTAAATGGCACAACAATTGTATAGTTACATCTCGGAATCTAGCTCAAGGTACGTCATCCTAGAAAACTATTGTAGTCATGTTAGGACATTATTTAGTTGGTTTAATCTTTGCATTTAAAAGGGCTTAAAATGAAAATATTAGGCTTTATGGGGTTTTCGGTTGTGGACGGAAAACCACCTTGATTTCGATGGTCATGACCGAAATCCTATGGATTTCGGTGGGCTGGGCTTGGAGATTTCGGTTGGGTCTTTGTGTCGATCGGCTTAGGTCTTTGTGTCGATCGGCTTAGGTTTTTGTTAGGTATAAATAGCCTTTATTGTGTCATTTGTAAGGGTTGCTCGAATTGGGAGCTTAGAGTGTTAGAGAGAACTTTCTTCATTCGACCTTCAAGAACCTTATGTACCCGACTATTATCAATATAGTGTACATTAAAGGTTTGTAGTAATTCGTGTTGTTGATTCTTGTGTGTTTCGATTCATACTCGTTGGGATTCCACACCAATTGAGTGTGTGTGATTGATACAAAGTAGATCTAGGATTGTTTGGGACTATCAAGTGGTATCAGAGCCTAAAATCCCAATTTTTGGGTGTTTTGGTATCAAATTTTCGAAACATTTGCTTGGATCTAGACAATTTTGAGCGTTTTTGGAATGATTTAATCGATTTTGGGTGTTTTTGTTCGAAGTGTTCTTTGTGTTCTTGGCACCTTCAAGTGAAAAATCCTCAAAAATGGAGGTTTTCTGGCGTTTTCGGCCAGATCTGGAGGATTTCGGTCAGACTCCTTAGGATTTCGGTGGCGGCGCTGAACTCTTAGGTTTTTGGTTAGGGTTTAGGAGGATTTCGGTCCGTTTGTGTGGATTTCGGTCAGCCCATCAAGGATTTCGGTCTGCCAAATATCGTGAACTAAACGAAAATCTTGTTAGAGAAGTTTTCGAACTTGAAAATCTTGTGCATAAACATAAAAAGAAACTGAAACCTTTACAAGAAAAGTTAGATGCTAAAACCTCAGTCTATCTCAAAATACAAGACGAACTTAGTATAAAAAATTGCCATCTGAGGTTTGCTAAAGAAGATATTGCTAAATTAACTGCTGAACTTGATGCATTGAAATTAAAGTTTCAAAATACTGAATTCAATTTCAAAAAATTTGATGTATCAAGTGAAGTAGTTGAATCAGTAATTGAACATCAAACTAAGTGGGCTAATAATAATGGTGAAGGTCTGGGGTACAAAAATGTTCCACCTCCGTTTAATCATAACTATACCCCACCCCTTGAAACCGATGAGACAGAGCAGATCTCTGAAACTATTTCTATTCAGGCTGTTCAATTCAGCTCCACTGATAGTAATGAAGTGAACGCTACTAATGCTTCTACTTCTTGTGCAGATACAGTAATAGTAGAAGACGCAGACGAGGAGGATAAACATGATTCTAGTTTTATTAAAAACGCATCAAAAACAAATATTGGTGATGATAAGACTGTTAAGACGTTTGTTCCTTCTAAACTTCGTGGTAATGCTGCTTCTAGAAAATGTAAGCCAGAAATGTTTGTGAAAGAAGGTGAAGTTCCTTTTGGGCCAAGACCTGGTCCTAGTAAATGTGGTTGTGATTGTACTTGTGGAAACTCTTTAAACAACTCCAAAGGACAAGGACCAAGTCACATCCTCATTTATTTAAAAAGACAAACATGCTTCAATTGTGGGATTGCAGGTCACATCGCCATGAACTGTCCATATCGTCCATACATTCCCTTCTATGCACAACACTGGCAGAATGTGCCAAAAGGGAGTTCTTCCAAAAGAAAGCCCTCAAGATCACGTTCAAGAGATGGTGACTGGAATGAAACAAAGGCCAAGAAGCAGGCCCCCAAGGACAAGAAAACCGATTCGAAAGATAACTCTGCCAAATCGAAATCGGTAAGGTCGAGTTCATCTCAAGGATCGTCATCGAGTCCACACTGGCAACAGAAGCACAAATCAAGGGGGAGTTCTGCTTCAAACTCAAGTGCTGATTCACCCATCGGTTCAAACAACAAGAGACTCAAGCGAAACTACCGATGGGTACCCAAAGGCCAATATTCCAAATCATATAATTGTCCTGCTAATTCTTCATGTTCTTTATTTGATAAGCAGGATATGATCTTGGAACAAGTAAAGTGTGTTGACAACAATGGCAAACCCAACTTCAAGATGGATTGGGTTCCTAAAAGGAACTAATTCCGCATCATGTGCAGGAGTAGCTACGGAGGAATATCATCAGACCTCTGTTTGTTGATAGTGGTTGTTCCAGGCACATGAATGAAGATATCTCTCAACTACACAACATTCAAATAATTAAAGGAGATTATGTGTCCTTTGCGGGAGGAAGAAAGGAAGGATCACGTGGGGTTCGTGATGTGTTGAAAACTAAAAAGGTAACTTCGTCCTGAACTGATTTGATTCGTTTTGATGATTAATAGTTCAAATTTTTGTATATTTTGTACAATTTTTTTGGTTAAATTTGTTCATATTCGGACATTCTCCTCTATACACAAATTTAAGGGGAGAATTAAAAAAAACAAAAAATTATAAAATTTAAAAATACAAAAATATGTCTTTTATGTCTTTACCTTTTAGAAAACTTAAAAATACAAAAATATGTTTTTCGTTTCATGTCTTTCCTTTCAGAAAATTATAAAACTCAAAAATATGTCTTCCATTTTATGTCTTTCCTTTCAGAAAGTTAAAAATTTTAAAAAGCTAAAAACATTATCTACCGACGAAGCACCGAGTAATACCACCCACTGCTGAGGTAACACTTAAGTGCTAATTATTCTTATTGTTACACCATAGTAAGTTTGAAGCATTGACAACCTTTCTTAACCAAATCTCAAAGGTTTTCTGCAACACAAACTTCTAGACACTTTGAGTAAAACCATTCAGAGTCGAGAGTTACAAATTTTGTGCCGATGGTTAGATTTTGTACTGTAATCTATCACACGCACCAATCCATTCTCAACCACCTCTATTTTTCTGTTGCTAGAAATAGACCACTCACCATTTGAAACCAAGTGGTGATGATATTTCGAAACTCTATGCCACTGATTTCTGCTGCAACACCAGTAGTAGATGTGAGACATCAATAACCATTCTTACCTACAAAGCTTCTAATTCAAGAGTTGGATGACTCAGTGTAATAAACCATACACTGATGACAATTCGAAAGTCTAGCCGATGGGTATGTCTAGTAACTAAGACATATTACACGATCATATCACTCTTGACATATACTTATTCTAATAAAGATGTTCGTGACTCAATGTGCTTTTACCTCGCATTGATGAAACATCGAAATTATGGGTCAGTGATCGTTGTTGTTTACCACAATAGCTGTGAGACCCCAACAACTTCACCAGATTCAAAATTGGCACTAGGATGGTACACTCCGCAGAGTTTGGATACCATTGAACGTCTCGCCAAGAGCCAAGTCAACTTATTGACTTGTCAACTGCATTGAGATCTTTGATCAAGGATATGCAGGGGCCAAAATCAAAATGGCCACGAGTAGTTCACTGATACTCAAACAATCGCAGTGCGTTCCTCCGGGTTCACACGGATACTGCGAGAAGTCTCATTCTGAGCCAAGGATGAATCCTTGAAGAACTATTGTGAGAGTTTTATGACTCTGTGACCCATAGGATTTTTGGACGTCATTGCGCACCGGTTATAGTCAAAGACAATCCAGTGAAGTCTTTCATGTGATGCAGCCATAAGTGAAGTTTCAAGTTTTCAACACAATTCATTCAACCCCAGAGAAAGGTGAAGCGTAACTCCATGTGACAAGCTGCGTTGAATTTCTCCTCAATCAGGTTGCTGCTACATTTGCACCTTTAGTGATCGAGTAGTGAAGAAGTGAAGAGTCAAACTCCATGCTCATCAAAGTCAAATCAAAAGCTGGATGTGCTGATTCAAGACCTATGCTGAAGCCTGTACACCCAATGCGCGTTCAAAGCTATATTTGAAGACAGTCCAATACCGAAGTTGAAGTTGTCTCTACAATGTGCTGAATGTTATCAACCTCTTTACCCGTTACTTAGTTGAGGGGGAGATTGTTAGAATGCTGCTGCAGTGTTCAACCGAAGCCAAGATCAAGACGAAGCTTGAAGTTACATGAAAGCATTAAACCAAGGGGAGATTGTTAGGACATATTTTAGTTGGTTTAATCTTTGCATTTAAAAGGGCTTAAAACGAAAATATTAGGCTTTATGGGGTTTTCGGTTGTGGACCGAAAACCACCTTGATTTCGATGGTCATGACCGAAATCCTATGGATTTCGGTGGGCTGGGCTTGGAAATTTCGGTTGGGTCTTTGTGTCGATGTGCTTAGGTCTTTATTAGGTATAAATAGCCTTTATTGTTTCAATTGTAAGGGTTGGTGGAATTGGGAGCTTAGAGTGCTATAGAGAACTTTCTTCATTCGACCTTCAAGAACCTTATACACCCGACTATTATCAATATAGTGTGCATTGAAGGTTTGTAGTAATTCGTGTTCTTGATTCTTGTGTGTTTCGATTCATACTCGTTGGGATTCCGCACCAATTGAGTGTGTGTGATTGATACCAAGTAGATCTAGGATTGTTTGGGACTATCAAGTCACAACCTAAAGATTAGGAACAATCATTTAAGTTAGTTGTTAATGTCAAACGGGTCGTTGACCAACCCGAAGTTTGTCTGGTGATAGGAATGGTGATTTGGTGATTTGTCTATTTGTTTGTTTGTTTACTTAGTTGATGGAATATGTTGTTGAGTATTGGATGTTGAAAACAATATTTTACTTGGTAAATGTATGTTCCGAATTATATTTAAATTAACTTGAAAATCAATGAACATACTTGATATTTGGTTGTGTTAAATATCTTCATGAATCCGTGACAACGCCTAGTGATATCAAGTATTTTAGGCGTTGTTGAGCCCTGTTCTTGATGAAATTATATCAGATATATCTTGGTATTCTCACTTTTCGTGCCAGGACTTGTTTGGAGAAAAAGAATGGGAACAGGGACTAAAAACGTGCAAAAGAAAGAAGTTTGGAAAATAATAAAAAATCAAGGAAATACGTACGCGCGCCGCGGGTTTCTTAAATGCGTGATGCTGGCTTAAGGCGGTGTAACACATTCAAATGCCGAAGAAACGGGACAAGATAAGTACACGCGCCGCGGGATCCATAAAAGCGCGGCGCGGCCTCGGGAAATTTGCAACTATAAATAGAGACATTTCCAGCCGAAAACCCTAGCAAAGACCGGGTGTAAAATCGACCTTGAAGCTCTTTGACTCCAGGATTTCGTTTCAGCAACATCTCAATTGGTATTTTATGTTTTTGAATTTAATTTCCTTTTAGTAGCAAGTAGTATTTGTGGCTAAAGTCTTTGGGAGTGACAACCACTGACTTTGAGCACTTTAGGTTTCTGTTTTAGAATCATTAGTTATTGTTTGGATGTTTGGAATTCAGTTTTGGTTAATGAAATCATTCGGTTGCAATTAATCTTTTTTTTTGGTGTTTTGGATGTTTATTTTCGATTTTGATTATTGGTTTGTGTTGAGTGTTATTTTGACCTGGATTGGTACTGTTTTCCTTTGCTGAAATCAGTAGCCAATTAGGTTAGTTTTGGGCATTGAAACTTAGCTAGTAGCTGTTCAGTCAGAACCCTAGTTATTAGTTAGGTTATGCTTTGTTTGGTTTGTTGGATGCCTTTGTTTGCTTCTGATTCAGAGATGCACTTCTGATTTCAGAAAGTGACTAGGTTAGTTTGAGTTGAGTTAGCTTAGGCCTAGCTTGACTTGGGTTGGTGATTGTTTTCTCTGGAGTAGTTGAGAATTAGGAACCAGGTCCTCCGACTGTAGCGTGACACTACTAGTTGGTAATCTGTCATCTAGTCTAACCACGAAGCTCCTGTGGATCGACCCTGACTACCACTGTACTAGTGTGTGTTAGGTTTTTCTTTATTTTTGACCGCACGCACGACCTAGGCGAGTCAAATTTTGGCGCCGTTGCCGGGGAGCTGTGCGCTTAGATTTGGTGATTTGTAGGACTTAGTTTCTTATTTTTTTATGTTTGATTTTAGTTTGCTGATTTTTGGTATGTGTACATCCTTATAATGGGTGATTACATGTACCCGGATCAGTATTATGAAGATTATGAAAATCCGGCCGACACCTATTACGAGGATGATTGCTACAATGGATCATTCGATGACAATGGATGGCGGACCGAGGAGTCATCTCAGCCTGAGAATTCTGCAACTTGGGCCCAACTTTGGGTACTCATGTATAATAACTACCACGAGCAGAAGGACCAGGCTGAAGCTCTTGAAAAAATGCAAGCTTCTTTAGATAGGTTAGAGGAAAATTGGAAATGTTCACCACCTTCGCTAGAACCGGAGGCGAGTGATTTTTATACCAATAATAATGTGTGTGAACTTGCATCACCCGAATATGTGATGGAAGGGCATACATCGTGGGAAAGTCAAGAGACTACTGCGATGGTTGAAAATGTCTTTGAGGAAGAGGTTGTAGGTGACAATGCTACCTCTGACTCAATAGCTTTTGATGTTTTTGAGAGTATTAGTAATGTTGATCTGGTGTTGGGTGAATCCATACCATCACCAGACAATTTGGTTGATGAGGATATTGTGGAGGGGACTGTAAGTGACAGTACAGATTCCAGCCCAACAAGTCCTGAAATTGTTGAAGTTACCAATGTCTTTGAGGAAGGGGGTGTAGATGACAATATTACCCCCGACCCCGTAATTTTTGAAAATTTTGAGAAATTTGAAAGCAAGGATCTGGTGATGGGTGACTTTGTGCTACTATCAGATCAAACCAGTCACTCACTCTTGGTTCCGATCCACCTGTTGGACGATGACCAAGAAGTTGATGCTGACAAATTGATATTTGAAAATAATAAAAACGATTTTATCACTACTCATGATCCATTCATGAATGGAAAATTAGATGTGATCAATACCATCGATGAGGACATATGGAAGCATCCTGACATGTTTGCCTTCCGATCCTATTCGATTGGAAAATTTTTATTGGTACTGCAAACCAAAATTGCAACCTGAAGATAGCATGCGAGACACTAGCAAACGAGGTACGAAACAACTACTGGAAGCGGCCCTGGGCGCGCTTCACGTCAAGCCAGTGATTTTGAAGAGATATAGAAGGAAGGACCGAGCTTGGAGGTTCAAAGCTACCTCCAAGCATTCACGAGAGTTAATCAGAAAGCAGCAACTGGGCAGCAACACGAGAACCAACAAGCCATTTGACCCAGGAAAGTTTCAGGGACAGTGGGTCAGCGAAAGGACGGTGGAAGTAGAAATACAGCAGAAACAAATGGCGTACGATCCACCGTAGCTGTAGTAGGAGGAGTACCACGTCTGGCTGAAGACGTTAAACTTAGCGCTTGTTGGGAGGCAACCCATCGTGTCATAGGTTAGGTTTTATATTAATTAGGAAAATGCATCAATCTTTTGCAGGTATTAGTGGTCTACGGCAAGTGTGGGGTCGTGTGAAAAGTTTTGAAATTTTAAATGACCGCGCCGCGGGTTTTTGAATTACGCAGCGCGGGTTCGTAAACCAACCTGATGCGCAGGGGTTGATTTGGTATCACGCGCGACGCGCACAGTGTAAATGCGCGACGCGGGAAATGATCAGTCGGTTTTTTCTATATTAAGGTAAGCCGCAACTCACACACACCTCACACGACTCGGAGCTCTGATCGACAAATATCTCTCGTATTTTTTGTTGCTCATTTTGTTTCTACTACCAATGTACGCTATTCTAACTATCTATTAGTTGTTAAAACTAGCAATTAGGTAGTTAATTTTAGTGATTTGTCCAGAAAAGTTCAAAACTTAGAATCGCCAATGCTAACTCATAGGGTGTTTGTTTTGCCAAATAGAGAGACCCTAGACGAGTTAGTCGGCACTTAGGCTACCTTGTGGTGTGATTGGATCGAGTTTTAGCAGGTTAAATTACGAGTTTTGATTGGGGTTTTGCAAACAGCCGCTCGCCGCGACGCGCCTTGCTCTTGAGCCGCGCCGCGGTGCGGTAGGAAAGGAAAGGACTAATTTTGCAAAAAATTTTTCTTTTTGTGGCTATGTGTCTTGTTGCAGATGATGTTCAGGTTAGATCACCCTTTCCTCCAGTTCCCTGAGGGACTTGCTAGCTCCGCGGAGTACATCTCGCGGAGAGACGCACTGACTAGTCGCCGGGTCCTCGAGGCGACAGTCATCGACAGGGACATTTTGAGAGACGCAGGGCTCTGGGGTGCGATTGAGCCATATTTACATCGCACCTGGACTCTCGGGGAGGCATCGTTCACAAGCCGTGGCTGGGACAGGATTATGGCCATGGACGAGGACGTGGTCTACACCGAGCTGTTGCTGGAGTTTCTCTCCACTATCCACTTCGCACCTCGAGCATCAGACCCACGTTCTCGGATTGTACGATTTCGATTGGGAGGTGCACAGAGGGAGTGCAACCTCCGCGAGTTTGGGAGGAGGGTCGGCCTATACACTCCAACAGACCTCCAGCATCGCAACTTCACCCAGTTCCTTGGGGCATGTATCCAGGGGCAGCCGGACAGGGATGCCAATATGGCGGTTTGGGCACCACTGTCCAACGTCATATATGAGGCGGGGACCTCCAGGGAGAGCCAGCTTCGAGACACACTCCACCGCCTCATGCACCGTATCGTCTCCACCTCTATTATGCAGCGGGAGGGGGGCGAGAAGGTGTCAGGCGACGACATGACCTACTTCTGGGTTCTCTTGGACCCCTCCAGATTCCTCCATCTGCCATTCGCCCTCGCGGTCGCCCTCTCCACCCACTCGACGGGAGCTTCTGCCAGCAGTCCACTGGCCCCGGGGTATTTCATTACCCGCCTGGCCCGCTCATACGGGATCCTCACTGCCCCCGTGGTTGCTTCTTTGACCGCTCTGCCTCCGTCTCGCACTACAGCACGCACTTTGGAGAGGATGTGTCTCATTGAGCAGCAGCGCCCGGGGCAGTTCATTCGAGCACCTACCGAGCCTCCCCAGGCACCCCAGCCCGCGTATGCCCAGCCGGGCCGGAGACGACCGAGGCTAGAGGCACCCGCCGAGCCAGCACCACAGCCGCAGCCAGGGTTGCCAGGATCGAGGACCAGCTTGAGTGGATCGGGGAGGTACACCTAGATTTGGCCACTCAGCAGGGCCGACACCCCCGACCATTCCGAGCCAGGCCCCACGATCATGAGGCTGGACCTTCCAGGCCACCTGGTGATGATTAATGTACTTTTTCTTTCTTTTTATTTTTTGGGATATATGTACAAAACTTATGACACCTTTATCTATATTCTGTTTATATTTTATTATGTTGTGTTAATTTGTTTGTTGAGTTATGCATGATATACCAAATGATAAGGAGTTGTCTTAGACAAGTGCGGGGTCACCGTACCCCCTCCACTTGTCTTGACCACCGGCGTGTTCACTGTAGCGCTACAACTCCGGAATTCGAAATCAAGGATCCGTTTGTTCGCAATTATACCTGTGATACTGAGCACCAAGCAATCTATCGTCCAAAAGGGGTAACTCCTTCTCCCTTGTTTTGAAATAATTTTTGTACAACGGGGACGTTGTACGGTTTTAAGTGTGGGGTGTGGACGGTCGAAAGAGTAATTTTTTGAAATTTTTTTGCAGAAATGATCAATTTTCAAATTTTTTTAGCAATATTTTTCAAAATTTTTAATAAATTGCAATTTTGAAATGAATGGTTTGTGATTGTGATAGCACTAGTATTTTTCAAGAAATACTGTTTAATTGTGATCATGCTATTAGTTAGTCAAATAAGTTGAGTTTTATGAGTTTAGAAGATTGAGCTGTTTTAGGATTGGAATTTAGGAAGGAAAAGTCAATCTGTGTCCTTTGTTGTTCGAGCCGGTAAGTCTAAAATGGGTGGGACTTATGCACCTTACCACCTAAGATCGTCTGGTCTGGGATGGTATTTCCGAAAGCTCGCTACACGAACAACATCGAAAGTCATGGACAATTTCTTAATGGCCTATAGAATCTGAATGAGTAAGTACACTTCATTGTGGACATAAATTTGTAATCAAGGGTTCTCTAGAAAGCTATGAATTCCAAAGAACAATTCAATTATGTTTTCGCGAACTATTCCACTCTAACTCAAAGAGCAATAAACTTTGAAACTGAACACAGTAAAAAATTATTTGATTCCTTATTATAATTTGTTAAAAACTCTCTTGCTTGGGGACAAGCAAGGCACAAGTGTAGGGTGTTTGACAACGCCTAGTGATATCAAGTATTTTAGGCATTGTTGAGCCCTGTTCTTGATGAAATTATATCAGATATATCTTGGTATTCTCACTTTTCGTGCCAGGACTTGTTTGGAGAAAAAGAATGGGAACAGGGACTAAAAGCGTGCAAAAGAAAGAAGTTTGGAAAAGAATAAAAAATCAAGGAAAAACGTACGCGCGGCGCGGGTTTCTTAAATGCGCGACGCAGGCTTAAGGCGGTGTAACACATTCAAATGCCGAAGAAACGGGAAAAGATAAGTACGCGCGCCGCGGGATCCATAAAAGCGCGGCGCGGCCTCGGGAAATTTGCAACTATAAATAGAGACATTTCCAGCCGAAAACCCTAGCAAAGACCGGGTGTAAAATCGACCTTGAAGCTCTTTGACTCCAGGATTTCGTTTCAGCAACATCTCAATTGGTATTTTATGTTTTTGAATTTAATTTCCTTTTAGTAGCAAGTAGTATTTGTGGCTAAAGTCTTTGGGAGTGACAACCACTGACTTTCAGCACTTTAGGTTTCTGTTTTAGCATCATTAGTTATTGTTTGGATGTTTGGAATTCAGTTTTGGTTAATGAAATCATTTGGTTGCAATTAATCTTATTTTTTTGGTGTTTTGGATGTTTGTTTTCGATTTTGATTATTGGTTTGTGTTGAGTGTTATTTTGACCTGGATTGGAACTGTTTTCCTTTGCTGAAATCAGTAGACAATTAGGTTAGTTTTGGACATTGAACCTTAGCTAGTAGCTGTTCAGTCAGAACCCTAGTTATTAGTTAGGTTATGTTTTGTTTGGTTTGTTGGATGCCTTTGTTTGCTTCTGATTCAGAGATGCACTTCTGATTTCAGAAAGTGACTAGGTTAGTTTGAGTTGAGTTAGCTTAGGCCTAGCTTGACTTGGGTTGGTGATTGTTTTCTTTGGAGTAGTTGAGAATTAGGAACCAGGTCCTCCGACTGTAGCGTGACACTACTAGTTGGTAATCTGTCATCTAGTCTAACCACGAAGCTCCTGTGGATCGACCCTGACTACCACTGTACTAGTGTGTGTTAGGTTTTTCTTTATTTTTGATCGCACGACGACCTAGGCGTGTCAATCTGATATACATATGATACCGAAATCTACTCTTGGATTTTGGTATGTGTTACAAGTTCAAGTTCGGAAGTATGCCCAAGATCGGAAGTCCGAGTTTCGAAGATAGGAAGATCAGAAATGTCAAGACACCAAAATCCACTCCTGGATTTCAGTTCAGCAACTCAAGTAAACTTTTGAATATTATTGTCTTCAGCAATCAGCAATACGGAAGTTAAATCTTAACTTCGGTCAACATCAGAAACTCCGAAGATGACACGCCTAGGTCGTCGTGTAGTCAAAAATAGTAAAATACCTCACTCTCACTAGTATAGTGGTAGTCAGGGTCGATCCACAGGAGTTTCATGGTCAACACAAGACGATAGCTTACCAACTGTAGTGTCACGCTACAGCCGGAGGGACTAACTTCTACTTTCCCAAAAATAATCCAAAAACACAATTCCAACCCAAATCCAAAACAAAACATAAACTAAATGAAACTTAAACTAAACCCTAACCTAGCTTGCTAACTGAAATCAGAAGTAAGATTCAGAATCAGAAACAAGCAAGATCAATCCAAAACATCCAAACATTCAAATAATAAAAACACCAATAAACATTGAACCAAATGATTACTTGCATAAACTTCAAATCCAGAACATTCAAAACAGTAACAAACGAAATTCAGGTGCTTTAACCTAATGCTTATGGTTGTCACACACAAAAACACCAAGCTACAAGCCTAAAACAACTAAACTAAAGCTAAAAGTAGAGTGAAAACATAAAAATACCACAATCGGCTGATGAAATCTTGAAACTAGAGTCAAAGTCGCCGTAAATCCACCTTAGGGTCTGATCTTCGCCTCTGAAATTCGACCTAAAAGCCTCTATTTATAGTTGTGGAAAATTAGAACCCGCGTCGCGCATATCAGATAACCACTGCATGCGTAGTGCCTTATCCCCGTTTTCTCGCGGTTGAATTTCCTCACCGCCTGATCTCTTTGACGTGGCACGTCGCGCACGTATGCATACCCACGACGCGCGTGTTCAGACGGGTGAATTTGACTTTATCGTCAAAACTTCTTTATTTGTCCGCTTTTAACCCCTGTTTATAACTTTTCTTTGCAAACGAGCACTGACACAACAAGTGAGAATACCAATGCATATATGATATATTTTCACCAAGAATAGGACTCAACAACGACTAAAATACTTGATATTACTAGGCGTTGACAAGCACCCCACACTTGTGCCTTGCTTGTCCCCAAGCAAGAGAGTTTTTAACAAATTTAACTAAGACTCAAACAATTTTTGAACGTGTAAAATTTCAAAGCTTATTGTCTCTAGAGTTAGATTGAAATAGTTTTTGAAAACATAACCATAATATTCTTTGGAATTCATGACTTTCTAAAGAACCCGTGATTACAAATTTTCTATCCACAATGGAGTGTATGTACTCACTCAGATTCTAAAGGCCATAAAAGACTATACATGACTTTCGATGTTGTCCGTGTAACGAGCTTTCAGAAATACCATCCCAGACCAGACGATCTTAGGTGGCAAAGGTGCATAAGTCCCACCTATTTTAGACTTACCGGCTCGAACAACAAAGGCCACTGATTGACAGTCCCTTCCTAAATTCCAATCTTAAAATACTCCAATCTTCTAACTCCTAAAACTCAACTTATTTGACTAAACTCATAGCATGATAACAACTAAATAGTATCTCTCGAAAAATAACAAAGCTATAACATTCACAAACTATTCGTTTCAAAATTACAATCTATTAAATTTTTTTGATAAAGTTGCTAAAAATTTTGAAAATCGATCATTTCCCGCAAAAATTTCAAAACATGCCCTTTCGACAATCCACACCCCACACTTAAAACCGTACAACGTCCCCGTTGTACAAAATTATTTCAAAACTAGGGAGAAAGAGTTACCCCTTAGATGGTTGACTGCTTGATGGAACTCGATTGTCACAGGAACAAAAACACGAACTGCTTAGCTTCAAATTTCCAGGAGTTGTGGCGCAACAGTTAAACACGCCGGTGATCGTGGCAAGTGGAGGGGGCACGGTGACCCCACACTTGCCTGAAATAACTCCTCCATAGATTCCCCATTCAGTATTACATGCATCACTCACAAACATATTAAAAACAAAAAACACAAACATTTAAAATATAAACGCAAAAGTAAAAGAGTGTCATAAGTTTGGTACAATATATCCAAAAAGTCAAAAGAAAATACATCAATCATCTCGTGGTGCTCTGGAGTGGCCAACCTCATCATCGTGGGCTCTGGTTGGGAAAGGTCGTGTGCGTCATCCTGCTGAGAGGCTATCTCCAATAATACCTCCCCGATCCACGCCAACTGATCCTCTATATTAGTGACCATGTCACCCAGCTCTCGAATAGCTGTCATCACCTCCGACAGCTATGGCTGTGGCTCTGCTGGTGCGTCAACTCTCCGGCGTCGCCTCGCTGGTCCCTCCTCATGGGCTGTCGGGGTGGCGGTGGTGCCTCTGTCGCCACCCTCACGTATGTACCCGCACGCGGCAGATGAATAAGCCCCATATTCTCCAAAAAACCGGCTGATGTACACACGGGTGGTATCGGTGTCAAGGTCGCTATGGTCGCAGCAGTAAGCAGGCCATATGAACGGGCCAAGCGGGTAATGTAATGTCTGAAGGGTTTTCTAGCAAACAATGAACACAAAATACCTATGGTTCACATGCAACCCTAGAAAGATCTATGTTTTCTTCTATGAAGATAATAAACTAATATCTAAAGGCCAACAATAATTTCTAAAGATTAAAACAAGAATTACCAACCTTTGAATCTTGTTCTTGAAGCTAGCAGCACAAGTGTCCTGCCTCAAATGCAAGTCACACCCAAAGCAATGGAGAAGACAGTCCAGCAGAGTAATTTTGGGTTCAAGTTGGCACAGAAAAGGAGGAGCCAGGTGCCTCCTTTAATAGCCTCCAAGGGTTACAGCTGAAACACTAAGGAGCCTCCTTAGTGGGCAAGCCTGTTGACCACTTGGACCAGGCTTCTAAACCCTAACTAGGGTTTTCGCCAACCTCTGGAGGAGCCTCCAGGTTGGCGCCATTTTGGTCCCTGGTTTTCTCTCTGCCAGTTATTCAACTATTGAATAAATACAAACCAGTCCCTGCACCTTTAATTAATTAATTTAATCACTGAATTAATTCCAATTAATTCTATATTAAATATTAATTCATTATTATAGTTTCTAATTAATATATTAACACTTAAATATATTAATAAACCATTTAATTAATTCTATTGATTTATTAAACAATTAATAAATCAACCTTTTACTCTACTGAACTCTATCCTAACCTCCAGCTATGAGGGCAACCCAAATGGACTTTTCTTCAATTAACAAGATAAATATAAATATAAAGTCATGGCTTAGACACCTAATCCAACAGTCTCCCACTTGGATAAGTCTATGCCTTTAATTTATCTTCTGATTAATAAACAACCTGCAGCTTCCTAGAAGCTGCTGCCGAACTCTGACCCAGTCAGTTCTGTCCATAGATAAGTGATCATATGATCCTTCGTCCAACAAGATATTTTCAGACACGAGACATGGATTGAGATCAATCTCTGTCCGATACTCTGTTTCCCGATTTCCAATTCTGCCTGTGACTTTTGGACTTCTAATTGAACGCATCAATTTAGTCCAGGCTGGCCAGCACTTTAGTCAACTTCAATATCATCGAGTGGCCTACCGATATCTGTTTCTCAATCAGGGTCAAGGAACGAATAAGCTTTGACTCATATGGTTGTTTCTTTTACTTATCAAATCGTACACAACAATGCGTTTTGAAACATCGAGTTACTGATGCATTTTCGCATTATCAATGCACAACCGACTCGTAAATTTCAACTCATATGTCTCCGCTTCAAGATCATACGATATTATCGTCTCAACATTGCTCGTGATGTAATCCATGAAGCAATCTGTTGAGCGCGAGTTAATCCAATATTCAAATCTCTATTTCTAAGTACTCATGAACGTTGTAGAAGTCTTACTGCAATGTCTAACTCCTTAGAAAATCTACAAACCAATTCACGATAGTCTTTGTTCATACTTACTCCCGAAAAGTATGAGCGACTGTGGACTTTTGAATAATCAAATTATTCGGGAAGTGAAACATGCAAAAATGAAACATAAAATCTGACTGGTGGCTACTCTTGCCTAATTACCAAGTCTCCACGAGGTAATCACCAAGTCGTCTTTTACATAAAACTATTATCGGTTTCTAGATTCCTTTTAAACTATTTAATTCGTGTTATGTATCTATGTCTACTTTGACCTTTTACTCTTTCTATGTATTCAAATGTTATACATCGATACACTTCATTCGATCGGATATCCTTCCGATGATATTTCAATTTTGGTCATACCGTCATTCTCACTAACAACTCCATTCTATGTACTGTGACTTTCCATGGTTCTCGGGATCTTTAGTCCACATGACTGCACCCTAAGACTATTTCGAGGTGTTACGATGTGCCGGTGAGCCACACGCGCTCCATCGGAGTGCCAATGAAATTCTTTAACCATTAAATCCTTATTTGAAAGCTCTTTTCAAATTGTTATCAACATTCACCCCAATCATTTTCCAATGATTTCTCACGTATGTACACAGTCCATTAAGTATTCCCAGCCAGGTCATATCCTGAATCTGACTCACTATGCTCTAAGCATTAAGTCGTCAAGACATGTTCATGACACTTCTGATCGATCCAAGAAACTTGTTGGATTCGATCTAGTCTTATTCCAAAATCTTTTGGAATCTCAGGATTACTTATAATCCTTGTGTCACGACTTTTAATAACTATATCCTTTCGGAGACCTTTTCTCATGCATCTTGAATCTTATCAAGATCATGCTTACTATGACCAGTTCTATACTGATGACAACATCTATCTGATATATGTCAATGGATTATGTGAGTACGTTGCACCTTTCATGTCTCTCATGCCAAATCATCACACTTTGCAATGACAGGAAACTATTTCCTAGGGCAATGCATCTTGAGTCACATCAAGATCATTTTTGGCAGAATTTCGATCTATCTCATAGACGTTTATAACCATCCGAGTATGCCGTATCTCTTATTAAGTCTTTCATAGAGATCCGTCTCTTAACACCAAGTCATTACACTTTGTAATGAAAAGAGACGTTTCCTAGAAACAATGTGTAACACACATATGGAGATAGATAACAGCAACACTCCCACTGGCTTTGACACGGTTATGGACTATCCACAAAATCCAAAGCTTTAGGCACATTTTGAGAATCCAAACCTTTATGACATCTTAATAGATATCTTTCAGCCCATTCTCAAAATCCAATCCTTTGGCACATTTTGAGAATCTGAATATCCTTTCTAGCGAGATGCCCATGGGATAATCCCCGGCCCACGTACCTTTATACTGGCATACTCTTGTGAGTCCCCGTTAGTGTGCCGGTGATCCATGCGCACTCCACTAACGACTTACATTATGCAGTATCCTTTCAGATTTCATCTTCTATTGAGAATGCTTCTCTCAGAGTCAAATACTTGACTCTGAGTATCGTCTCACTCAACCAGATGTTCTGAGGGTACGTTTCTGTCCATGTTGGTTTCTTTTGATGATTACTCCCACTGGTTTTAAGACCAGTTGTAAAATCAATCAAACTGTCACATAGACTATATCTCGTCCTAAGGTTATCTTAATTGGCAGCAACCGGGCTCACCAATGCTTCCAAGTAGTCGGATTGAAAATCCGTACCAACTATAGTGATTTACCACCAATCGGTATGTCACCCCGATCATAACTACTTATGATGGTGATCAGTACTACTGGTCAAGAGAAGATTATGTCAGTGTTGAAACAGAAATATGATTTCTGCTCTAAGCCTAGTGATGACTAAAGGTTCTTTCACTTGGTTAATCCTGAACTCATTCAGGACTGTCCCAACTCCCACTGTTTCCTTAGAACATGAGTTCTTTCTAAACGAGCTCTTTCCTTTTCCAAGTACAGCGGGATAGCTAGTGAAACGACATTTCTGATTAAGTTCAGGCTAGTCATGAGGTTCGGATGAACACTACAAGACCCTGGACCTTTAATGTACAAGTGGGACAATCCCAGCTTTATATTTCAGACAGTGTCTGCAAAACCTACTTAGTCTAAGATGTGGTTGGAATGTGGTCTGACTGGTTTAGTATTTAATGTATTGGAAACTAATTGGCAATGTATCTTATACATTGAGGATCGAACTGTTTTGACTAACGCTCCATCATTTTCCCTAAGACACATTATAACTATTAATGTTCTTGGAAGAGAATAACTGTGAAACATTTTCCCAGTTTATGTTGTCACTCAGGTTCTGTGGATCTTGTACTTCCTTTGAAGTCCTTGAACTGTTCAAGGATTCAATCCAATCGCTTATTCTGATAAGCGAAGTCATATTCGTCATACCGAATGACAAATATCGTGAAGTACAAACAATTGTGTTCAATTTGAAGATTCGAGCAATACACATCAACTGATGTGTTGGTTGCTCCTAATCTCAATGTCTTTTACATCTCTATGTAAACTTATGACTTTGTTAGTTCTGTTCAAGACTTGCAATCTTCAGTTGACTCTAAGTCAACTGATTCCAAAATCCTATCCTCTGGATCTTTGGGTGATTCATTTCTTGCCACATGTGCCTTATAAAGAAATTAATCATCATTCGACTCTAAGTCAAATGATTCCAAAGTCCTGTCCAACTGGATCTTTGGTTGATTCATTTCTTAACACATTAAGAACTCAACTCATCAAGTGACCCTAAGTCAAGTGATTCCAAAGTCCTGTCCAACTGGACCTTTGGTTGAATTGATTCTTATAACATTTAACAATCATAAGGGACACAATTCCTACAATCCAAACACTTTGGATGTATTCAACATTCAGGTTATTACTAATTTTGCATTCAACACAATCATACAACATTTCAAGGATATTTCAAACAACATGTGTTAAAAGAAAATCAACAATTTTATTAAAACAAAATCCTTGAACAATGTATAATATGATAGACAATGTCATACGCATCTAATAAGCTAATAACATTATTTCAATATCTAACTAAACTTCAAAACCGCATGAGCCGGAAATCCAATCCAAAATGTGCTCCTATGCGCCAATGTCCCGTACCTTACTCATTCCCTGCATACAAACCAAAATGTGACTATCACATTATGCTTCAAGGAATTATGAAACAGGAGTTTTGAGGTTTTTAGATATACCTGAGCTTTCAAATGTTTTTGACCTTGGAGCGTCTTCCAATCTTTCCGCGACTATATCCGATTCTGTGGATTCCCAGCTTAAGACATATCCAGACGATCTGGATCGTTTCTTGCTTCGTCTTCCCACTGGACTTAATCCAGAAGTAGCTGAACCATTAGAGCTATGCCTGTCCAAGAGTGACTCGTATAAAGTCAACAGTGGACCCATTTCCATTAAGGTCTTTTCCTGGTCTTCCTTTCTAAACGTCTGAATGAACAGATCGTACTTACTGGTCAGTGATGTGAGCAGAATGTTAGCACTCGACTCCTGACTCATGGAATAACCAAGTTTGTACAATTCGCCTATGTATGCTTCAATCTGAAGAACATGCGAATCGATGCTACTTCATTCTTTTAACTTACACTCTGCAAATCTTTTGAAGATCCTAGCTCGTTCCTCTTCAACCGGTTTTCGGAACCTTTCCTCGACCGATTGCATTAACTCATATGGCCCCAAGGATTCAAAATCCTTGCGGAACTCGGGGTCAATGGTCAATAATATGAGGTCACGAACCTTTTCGGATTCATCAACTAATAAGTCATGCTTATCATAAAGGCTCTTTATGATGACTTGTTCTGGTGGAACCGGGATCGGATACTCGGTGAGATGAAGCTTGCCCGCAATGACGAGAACCCGTCTCCAATTGCGAAGCCATTCCTTACAGTTAAGGCCAGTCAGCCTTTCCATATTTAGCAGGTGCTTTCTGATGCTCTCAGAAATGGGTGAAGGAGGAGAGGGAGGAGAATAGACACTTGATTCAGACATCTAAAATAAACAGAATTTTATTAGTTTAATAATCCTTTTAAATAATTACCCAATATATTATTTATTAAGGCTAGGACCCAAAATACCCCAACTATGGTGTGAAGAGGGATGCCGTAATCACAACATAATGGTCATTAAGGTAGATAATACACTTATCAATTTCATCTTATGAAATTCCTAGATCTGTTGAGAAACATTGAACTGTTCAATGGCATGTTTAGTCTCGGATGTGCCCCACTGTTTGTGACTGGGATGCCGAGGATCACAAACCGGGTGTGAATAACCATGCAAATTAGCTTGGTACTCTCGAAGTCAATTGTCATCTCTAATTAACGTGCCGGTTAACCACACACGCTCCATTAATAATGACAAAATCGAGAAACCCATTGCAAGTCTTTGCGGACCCTAGTTGGCGTGTCGGTAAACCACACACGCTCCACCAACGTTCCACAAAGTGAAATGTGCAATTCCATGGATTAGCACCAATTCACATTTTTATCCTAAAGTAACTAGATTGTGTTTTGTTTGAGGTTCTAGTACTTTCAATTATAGCATTATACTTTTAAGAGGCTTAGCGGTTCTATCAAACCCGTTCGGCTAACGACACTCGACTGACCAGGAGAGCGGTGGGTAAGAGTAGATACCCATTAGACTAACATTTTATAGTCAGTCGCCTTATACCCTTTTTATAGGACAGTTTTTGTGAATGAGGCCTACTAGCGGTAAGACTAACCATTTAATCTTATATATAAATATTAACTTTTAATCATAAATATATAAGATATATTTTAATCTTATTAAAATATTTTAGAATTAATTATTTCTTAATTTTCGCAAATTATAAGCTATTTTTCGAAAATTTAATTAATTCTTTAAGTGATTTAATTGGTCTTTTAATTAAACAATTTAATTAAACTAACTAAATCAAATAAGGGAATCACAAAATTAATCAAATTAATTTTCCTAACCTTCCCCTTTAATTCGAAATCTAGCAAGCATGGGAAAGGGTTCCAGTTATTTAATTATCCAATAATTACCAAAAATAACAACCAACTATACATGGCAAGCAAATATTTCACAGAAAATGAAGGGGAGGCTAGGGTTTCCAACCCTAGCCGCCAACATGAAACCCTGGCCACACAAGGGATGATTTTCGATCACCCTTATGATCATACAAACAATTTATATCAAATTCACAAGAAAACAAGCCTAAGCTCTGATACCACTGAAGGGTTTTCTAGCAAACAATGAACACAAAATACCTATGGTTCACATGCAACCCTAGAAAGATCTATGTTTTCTTCTATGAAGATAATAAACTAATATCTAAAGGACAACAATAATTTCTAAAGATTAAAACAAGAATTACCAACCTTTGAATCTTGTTCTTGAAGCTAGCAGCACAAGTGTCCTGCCTCAAATGCAAGTCACACCCAAAGCAATGGAGAAGACAGTCCAATCGAGTAATTCTGGGTTCAAGTTGGCGCAGAAAAGGAGGAGCCATGTGCCTCCTTTTATAGCCTCCAAGGGTTACAGCTGAAACCCTAAGGAGCCTCCTTAGTGGGCAAGCCTGTTGACCACTTAGACCAGGCTTCTAAACCCTAACTAGGGTTTTTGCCAACCTCTGCAGGAGCCTCCAGGTTGGCGCCATTTTGGTCCCTGGTTTTCTCTCTGCCAGTTATTCAACTATTGATTAAATACAAACCAGTCCCTGCACCTTTAATTAATTAATTTAATCACTGAATTAATTCCAATTAATTCTAGATTAAATATTAATTAATTATTATAGTTTCTAATTAATATATTAACACTTAAATATATTAATAAACCATTTAATTAATTCTATTGATTTTTTAAACAATTATTAAATCAACGTTTTACTCTACTGAACTCTATCCTAACCTCCAGCTATGAGGGCAACCCAAAATGGACTTTGCTTCAATTAACAAGATAAATATAAATATAAAGTCATGACTTAGACACCTAATCCAACAATGCCCGCCGGCCATGGGGATGCTACTAGAAACACCCGCAGCTCGAGTGGATAGGGAGATCGCCAGCGCGTAGGGCAAATGGAGGAATCGAGAAGCGCCCACATGAACGTCATGTCCTCCCCGGACACCTTCTCACCTCCTTGCTTCTGCATAACAGAAGTGGAGATGATACGGTGCATGAGCCGATGTAATAGGTTGCGGAGCTGGCTCTCCCTGGCCGACCCCACCTAAAACTGAACATTAGACATCGTAGCCCAAATAACCACGTTGGCATCCCGCTCGGGCTGCCCCTGAAAACACGCCCGCAAGAATGGCACAAAATGGCGGCTCTCTAGCTCCTCCTCCGTGTAGATCCCCGTACGTCTCCCAAACTCCCGGAGACTGCACTCCCTGCTCACTCCCCCCAATCTGAATCTGATCAGCCTGGACCGTGCCTCCCGTGAGGCTGGTGCGTAATAAACAGTAGACATGAACTCCACAAGAAGCTCCATGTAGACCACATCATCCTAATTGGCCATCAGCCTATCCCAGCCGTGCCACGTGAATGTAAATCCTCCAGCAGACCAGGTACGGTGGAGAAATGGCTCGATCTTGGCCAAAGCCCGACCTGTGTAAGAATGTCCTGGTCCAGAATGGTCGCCTCTAGCACCCGGCGAGTAATCAGCTCATCTCTCCGTGCCACGTACTCCGGTGTACTGTCTAGAATCTCAGGAAACTGGAGGAATGGGTGATCATTCCTGAAAGCCATCTGCACAAACGAAACCGCACATTTTTTTGCAAAGTAAGTCCTTTTCTTGCCCAACGAGGCGCGACGCGGCCCAAGAACAAGGCGCGGCGCGCCGTAGCCTGTTACGAAACCAAAATCCCAACTCATCGATTTTTGACCTGTTAACTCAATCCAATACCACTACAACGTAGCCTAAGTACCTACTAGCCCCTCTAGGGTGTTGATTTTGCAAACAAAACACCCTACAAGCCAGCATTGCCGATTTCCAAGTTTTCTAGTTTTTGAAGAAATCATCCAGTTTTGCGGCCTAAATGCTTGTAATAACTAGTACAAACGAGTTAGAACGACATACCTCGATCGTAGTAATCAAAAGCACGAGAAAAACACGAGAAAAAACTTGGTCGATCAGAGCTCTGTAGCGTGGCGTGCGTGTTTGTGTGGGTTATGCGATGGGATACGTACCTTATAAAGAAGAAATCTGACCGATCGACTTCCGCGACGCGCATATGAACATGCCACAGTGCGCGTGTCCCGAATCCAACCCCTGTGCATCGGGTTGTTTTGAGTACGCGCGGCGCGCCATACTCCATACCGCGGCGTGGCATTCAAAATTTCCAAAATTATTTGTGTGACCCCGCACTTGCCTCGAACCAATAACACCTGCAAAGACGATGATAATATTTTCCTAATTAATCCTAAGAAACACTATACCTAACCTCTAAGGGATGGGTTGCCTCCCAACAAGCGCTAAGTTTAACGTCTTCAGCCAGACGGAGGAGACCTTCTACAGCTACGGTGGATCGTATGTAATCTTCCTTTGCTGATTTTCAGTTACCACCGTCCCTTCATTGTCCACATACTCCTTCAGCTTTCCTGGATCAAATGGCTTGCCGGTTCCTCTGCTGCTGCCCGGTTGTCATTTCCATATTAATTCCCGCGAATGCTTGGAAGTAGCTTTAAACCTCCAAGCTCGATCCTTCCTTCTATATCTCTTCAAGATCACAGGTTTCATGTGGAGGGCGCCCAATGCTGCTCCCAGTAGTTGTTTTGCACCTTGTTTGTTGCTCACATATTGTGTGTTATCTTCAGTTTGCAATTTTGGCTTGTAGTACCAATAATGATTTTCCAATCGAATGGGATCGGGAGGCATAATATTGCTATGCTCCCATGTGTCCTCATCGATGGTATTGATTACATCTAACTTTCCATTAATGAATGGGTCATGAGTGGCAAAGAAATCATGTTTATTGTTTTCAAATACCACATCGTCATCATCATCACCTTGGTCCTCGTCCAACAGGTGGATCGGCACCAAGAGTGGGTGACTGGTTTTATCTGGTGATGGTACAGGTTCACTAATCACCAGATCATTATTTTCAAAATGCTCAAAAATTCCAAAAATTATAGGTTCGGGGGTAGTATTGTCATCTACGCCCCCTTCCCCAATAATATCAACAACTTCAACAATTTCGGGAGTTGTTGGGCTGGGGTCTGTACTGTCACTTACAGCCCCCTCCACAACATCTTCATCAACCAAATTGTCTGGTGATGGTATGGATTCATACCATCACCAGCTCAACATTATTAACATTTTCAAAAACATCAAAAGCTGTTGAGTTAGAGGTAACATTCTCACCTACAACCTCTTCCTCAACAACATTTTCGACCCTCTCAGTGGTCTGTTGATTTTCCCAGGGTGTATGCCCTTCCATCACATATTCAGGTGATGCAAGTTCATACATAGTATCATTGGGATAAAAATCACTCGCCTCGGGTTCTGGCAGGATGGCGAACATTCCCTAATTTTTTCTAACTGATCTAATGAGCCTTGCAATCTTACAAGAGCATCGACCTAATCCTTCTGCATTTGACAGGTATTAACCATGAGTTCCAAGAGTTGGGCCCAAATTGCGGAAATTTCAGGTTAAGATGACTCGTCGGTCCGCCATCCATAGTCATCGAATTATCCATTGTTGCAATCATCCTTGTAATAGTTGTCGGCCGGATTTTCATAATACTCATACTGATCCGGGTATATGTAATCGCCCATTATGAGGGCGTACACATACCAGAAATTAAAAAGATAAAATTGAACATAAAAATCAAAAAACAACCCTACTGATCGTCTTATCCTAAGCGCACAACTTCCTAGCAACGACGCCAAAATTTGACACGCCTAGGTCGTCGTGCGGTAAAAAATAGTAAAATACCTCACTCTCACTAGTACAGTGGTAGTCAGGGTCGATCCAAAGGAGTTTCGTGGTCAAGACAAGACGATAGCTTACCAACTGTAGTGTCATGCTACAGCCGGAGGGACTAACTTCTACTTTCCCAAAAATAATCCAAAAACACAATTCCAAACCAAATCCAAAACAAAGCATAAACTAAATGAAACTTAAACTAAACCCTAACCTAGCTTGCTTACTGAAATCAGAAGTAAGATTCAGAATCAGAAACAAGCAAGATCAATCCAAAACATCCAAGCATTCAAATACCAAAATATCGAAAAACACCAATAAACATTGAACCAAATGATTACTTGCATAAACTTCAAATCCAGAACATTCAAAACAGTAACAAATGAAATTTAGGAGCTTTAACCAAATGCTTATGGTTGTCACACCCAAAAACACCAAGCTACAAGCTTAAAACAACTAAACTAAAGCTAAAAGTAGAGTGAAAACATAAAAATACCACAATCGGCTGATGAAATCTTGAAACTTGAGTCAAAGTCACCGTAAGTCCACCTTAGGGTCTGATCTTCGGCTCTGAAATTCGACCTAAAAGCCTCTATTTATAGTTGTGGAAAATTAGAACCCGCGCCATGCATATCGGATAACCGCGGCGCGCGTAGTGCCTTATCCCCGTTTTCTCGCGGTTTGAATTTCTTCACCGCCTCATCTCTTTGACGTGGCGCGACGCGCACGTATGCATACTCGCGGCGCGCGTGTTCAAACGGATGAATTTGACTTTATCTTCGAAACTTCTTTATTTGTCTGCTTTTAACCCCTGTTTATAACTTTTCTTTGCAAAGAAGTACTGACACAAAAAGTGAGAATACCAATGCATATATGATATATTTTCACCAAGAATTGGACTCAACAATGACTAAAATACTTGATATTACTAGGCATTGTCAGAAGACTGAAGATGAAGATAATATAAAAGGATAAACACATCAAGTTATATAGAATGATTAGGCTAGATTAGGCGTGATCTTTTAGAAGCATGTTGCTCGTACTTGTTGTATTATTTATATTCTAGAATAGCGACATTGTATTATTTTATTATTTAAAACCATCTTATCTGACTGAAGAGAGACGTGTTGTCTCCTCTTTAGTCCTTAGGATAGTATCCTGTGGTCCTCCCTTGCACTATAAAAGGGAGATCACTTCTTCATTTAGTCTTCATGGTTTGGGAACTGATTTGTCACGATATTTCATTGATATATATAAAATCCTCTCATTCCATCTTATCTTTTCTTGTTTATATCTATTCTTACTTTACTTGTTCTACTTCTCGTATCTCCATCTTATTATCTCAATCTTATTTTCTCAATCTTATTGTCTTAATCTTTCAATATTGTTATCTATTTGTGCATCTGTATTGTTGAGCTAAAAGATCCATCTAAGTAAATTCGCAAGTTTTTGAACTTGTCCATCATTCCGCATTTACCACTCAAGTTTTCAGACTTGTCCAGTTATTCCGAAACTCATCCTAGTTTCAAACTCTCTCTTATTTTCCGCATCTTTACTTAGATTTCGGTTCCAACAATTGGTATCGAGCCGGTGTAGCTGTTTGCAAGGTCCACTGTGATCAGTTCACTTAAGCTAGCTTGAGCAACAACATTTGGATCCTTTCCAAACTGTGCATGCTGCAAAGCTCACGTTCTTAAACTTTCATTTTTCAAACAGTTCAAACAAATCCTTTTTAAACACCATGAAAATGAACTATTCTATGAATGTCGCCAACAGTGTTGGAAGCTCTACTCGAGCCCCAATACTTATCCCAACAGAATATAATGTCTGGGCGACACGAATGAGAAATTATCTGAGAATGCAAGGCAAGTCAGAAATTATCTGAGAATGAGAAATTATTTGAGAACGCAAGTCAGATTTCTTATCAACTTAATCCTGTCCCATCCTACAATCCATCAACTCCGCAGATTTGCTACCCTTCCAACTATCAACCTCCTATTTCAAAACAATCCATCAATGCTCCTACCTTGGCTCTTCCTGCTCCATCCGAATCCTTCTATTAGGAGTATGATGACGAGGAGGAGGCTGCATACCAACAGGAGATTGACCTGATAAGCCAAAAGTTTAATCGGATACCATCTTACACCAGCCCAAAGAAAAACTTTCGACAAACTAACCAACGTGCAAGTTATCCATCCAGAAATCAACATCACAACTATCAGAGAAGCCAACACTAATCAACTCAGAATCAACAACATCCGACTAACGAGGAACAGCGTCCTGAAAAACCCAAAACTGCTCTAGCACCAGCTGCTAGCTCGAATCATATCTGAACACCTGATAAAAGTGAGACGGATGTGATAAATGTCAGAACTGTGGTGGGTTGTGGCACTATGCAGCTGATTGTAGAGCCCTTCAGAACTTTCACAAGGAAAAAGATGATGAGAAGGTTAAAGCATTTGTAACAACCTCAAGAAATGTTGAAGTTTGGTCTTCTGGAGATGAAGACAAAGAAACCAATGAGAATAAACGCAAACGAGGAAAACCTGCAGGTGAGTGTATGATCGTCCAAGGAACCTCTGAAATTCCAATCCCCGGACTATGCATTCATGGTAAATCACAAAACTGGCAACGAAGTCAGTATCATTGAACATGTACGCAATATGCTTCACATTAATAACATCTATTCTGTTAACTTAGAACCTTGCTTGGAAAAGATGGATAACACTTGTGCAAATGCGCTAGTGGCATGATAACGCCTAGTAATATCAAGTATTTTAGGCGTTATTTAGCCGTGTTTTAGTTAATATATCTTTATTAATTGGCTAATATCACTTACTTTTGTGCCAAAGTGCTTGGAAATGTTTTTAGTATAATGCAGGGGTTTTAGTGCAATTCTGGAGAAGTTACGCAGCAAAACGGACAAGAAAAAGAAGTCAGCAGATATTAGCGTCGCTAACTTTTATGGTTAGCGTCGCTAATGTTCGCAGGAGGGAAAAATTCAGATTAAAAATTCGAACGCGCGCGAGGAATCTTCTAGAAGCATATATTAGCGACGCTAATTTCCAAATTAGCGACGCTAATGTCAAAAAATCACAAAATCTCCGTTTTTGACTTTTAAACTCCGAAAAGTCGGGATAAGGCAACACGCGCGACGCGGGAAAGACAATGCCGCGACGCGGGAACCCTAATTTCGCACCATTATAAATACCGGAGTCCCGTCCGACTTTTCACTCATCCCGGGACGCAAAGGAGGGATCCGAAGACACTATTTCTTCAGTTTTTCAGTGGGAATCAACATTTTGGTTAGTTATTTAGTTTTTCTCTTGTTTTATCAACTCGGTATCAAGATATTTCACAATTGGGATTTCCATCGATTACTCGATGTTTGTTTAGATTTATAGATCTGATTTCAGTAGCATTAATCAGTAGTTAGATCTGATATTTGATTGTGTGGATTGGATTTGAGTTTGGTTTCTGATTTATATGAAAGTAATCATTCGGTTTGATGTTATTTTGCATTATTGATGTTTGGATGTGTTGGACTGATTGTTTGCTTCTGGATTCTGAATTTAGTTTCTGATTTTAGTAAGGAACTTTAGTATAGGATTTGATTTGGGTTATTTTAGTTCATGCTTGAGTTAGGTTTTGGCATTGGTCTTGGAATTGTGTTTTTAGTTGGTTTTTGGCAAAGTAGAAACAATACCGTTGACTGTAGAGTGACACTACAGTTGGTAATCTATCATCTTGTCCTAACCACGTAACTCATGCGGATCGACCCTGACTACCACTGTACTAGTGTGTGTTAGGTTTTTCTTTATTTTTGACCGCACGACGACCTAGGCGTGTCAAATTTTGGCGCCGTTGCCGGGGAGTTGTGCGCTTAGGATAGACGATCAGTAAGGTTGTTTCTTTTGATGTTTGATTTTAGTTTGCGGATTTTTGGTATGTGTACATCCTTATAATGGGTGATTACATGTACCCGGATCAGTATTATGAAGATTATGGGAATCCGACCGACACCTATTATGAGGATGATTCCTACAATGGATCATTCGATGACAATGGATGGCGGACCGAGGAGTCATCTCAGCTTGAGAATTCTGTAACTTGGGCCCAACTTTGGATATTCATGTATAACAACTACCATGAGCAGAAGGACCAGGCTGAAGCTCTTGAAAAAGTGCAAGCTTCTTTAGATAGGTTAGAGGAAAGTTGGAAATGTTCACCACCTTCGCCAGAACCGGAGGTGAGTGATTTTTATACCAATGATAATGTGTGTGAACTTGCATCACCTGAATATGTGATGGAAGGGCATACACCTTGGGAAAGTCAAGAGACCACTGAGAGGGTCAAAAATGTTGTTGAGGAAGAGGTTGTAGGTGACAATGCTACCTCTGACTCAACAACTTTTGATGTTTTTGATATGTTTGAAAATGTTGATAATGTCGAGCTGGTGATGAGTGAATCCATACCATCACTAGACGATTTGATTGATGAGGATGTTGTGGAGGAGGCTGCAAGTGACAGTACAGAACCCAGCCCAACGATCCCCGAAATTGTTGAAGTTGTTGATACTATTGGGGAAGGGGGTGTAGATGACAATACTTAACCCGAACCTAGAATTTTTGAAAATTTTGAGTCTTTTGAAAGTAAGGATCTGGTGATGGGTGACTTTGTACCACCACCAGATCAAACCAGTCGCTCACTCTTGGTACCGATCCACCTGTTGGACGATGATCAAGAAGATGATGCCGACGAGTTGGTCTTTGAAAACAATAAACATGATTTTATCGCCACTCATGACCCATTCATGAATGGAAAATTAGATGTGATCAATACCATTGATGAGGACATTCAGGAGTATACCAACGATATGCCTCCCGATCCCAATCAATTGGAAAATTTCTATTGGCACTACAAGCCAAAATTGCAAAATGAAGACACCATGCGAGATGCGAGCAACAAACAACTTGGGGAACACTTACTGGGAGTAGCACTGGGCGCGCTCCACATCAAGTCAATGATATTGAAGAGATACCGAAGGAAAGATCGAGCTTGGAGGTTTAAAGCTACTTCTAAGCATTCGCGCGACATAATCAGGAAACGGAAACCGGACAGCAGCAGAGGAACTGGCAAACCATTTGACCCGGGAAAATTGGAGTACAGGATCAATGAAGGAACGGTGGTAACTGAAATTCAGTGGAGTCAAATGGCATACGATCCACCGTAGCCGCAGAAAGACGGTCCAGCTAAAAGACCGAACAAAGAAGCGCTTTCGGGAGGCAACCCGGCATTTCGGTAAGTATTTTTTTTAATTTTTGTTTTTCAATTTTTAGTTTTTATTTTGTCAAAATATCACTTGGAAAATTTTTCAAAATGTCCTGGCATAACTCGAGTGTGGGGTGGTCGAACGGGTTTTAAAAATACGGAAAAATCGCGAAAAAGAATGGAAAAATATAAGTTAGCGCTACTAATTTTTAATATTAGTGATGTAAATATTTGGTCAAACGTGGTCAACCCCCCTCCTCACTCTCGTCGCTAACATTGAAACCCACCCCCTCCCCCTTGCGCGACTGCCGAGCCGAACACGCACAAACCCGCCGGATTTCTCTTGTTTTCGTGAAATTGCTCCTGCCAAACTTCAATTAAACAACTAAGGTATGTATCTAAACCCCCTCCTACTGTTCGTGTTGCGAATCTGAGTCAGATTCAAGGTTTTTGAGCCGATTTTGGGGTTTCGGGTTTCGCGACCTTTAACCTCAAATCGAGCCAATTTTTGCTCGTTTTTCATGAAATTGACACCTAGGGTTTCTTAATCGCTGCCCTAGCTACCTAGTGATGCCTTCAATTTGATGAAAACATGCAGAAATCAGGAATTTGTGAATTAGGGCTCGAAATTTGGGTTCTTCGGGTTTTTGCCCGATTTGGAGGATTTGTTGCGTGTTTTTCTGAAAATTGATAGAGGGCTTTTGTTAATGATTACTCTAGGATGCTATTGATGTGTTCAATTTGATAAAAACAGGTCGGATTCGAAAATCAAGAAATCTAGGGTTCATAATTAGGGGTTTTTGATCTAAATGAGAAATTAGGGCAATTTTAGCTTGTTTTTCTGAAATTAAACTTAGGGCTTTTGTTAGTCTCTAGTTTAGGAACATATTGGTGCAATAAATTTGAAAAACGGACTAAAATTGAAAAATCAAAAAATCTGGGGCTTTTCGTGCATACTCGCGATGCGGTCATCTTCATCTCGAGCCGCGGACATTCAAACTTGATCGACAGACACCGGATTTCATCGCGTCTACGCGTCGTGGCCTTGACACTTCGGCGTCGCGGAGACGATGAATCAGCAAGGACAACAACTCGCAATGTATAATTTTCTTTGGTGTATTTTGCAATTTTTTGTTAGTATCTGCCAAACTGTGATTGCTGCACCAACTGATGGAGTTGCATAACGCAAGTGTGGGGTCACTCTACCCTTGCACTTGTGTTATGCCGGCGTGTTCACTACTGCGCCCCGACTCCCGGATTTCATCGAGAATGACGCGAACAATCAACTCTGCTACAAATGGTCCTGATAATCGAGCAATTCGCCGTTCCAAAAGAGGGTAACTCTTTCTCCCTAGTTTTGAAATCATTTTTTTGTACAACGGGGACGTTGTACGGTTGTAAGTGTGGGGTGTGGACGGTCGAAAGAGTAGTAATTTTTGAAATTTTTGTAGAAATTATCAATTTTTCAATCTTTTAGCAATTTTTTCAAAATTTTTACCAGATTGTAATTTTGAAACGAATAGTTTCTGAATGTTTTAGCATTGGTATTTTTTGATAAATACTGTTTAGTTGTTATCATGCTATTAGTTTAGTCAAATAAGTTGAGTTTTATGAGTTAGACGATTGGAGTGTTTTAGGATTGGAATTTAGGAAGGAACTATCACTCAGTGGCCTTTGTTGTTCGAGCCGGTAGGTCTAAAATGGGTGGACCTTACGCTCCTTACCACCTAAGATCGTCTGGTCTGGGATGGTATTTCTGAAAGCTCGTTACACGGACAACATCGAAAGTCATAGACAGTTCTTTAGCGGCCTTTAGAATCTGAATGAGTAAGTTTGCTTTTTTGCATACCGAAAATTTGTAATCAAGGGTTCTTTAGAAAGTCGTGAATTCCAAAGAATATTCCGATTATGCTTTCACAAACTATTCCATCTAACTCTGGGGACAATAAGCTTTGAAATTAAACACATTCAAAAATTGTTTGAGTCTTTGTTAAAATCTGTTAAAAACTCTCTTGCTTGGGGACAAGCAAGGCATAAGTGTGGGGTGTTTGATAACGCCTAGTAATATCAAGTATTTTAGGCGTTATTTAGCCGTGTTTTAGTTAATATATCTTTATTAATTGGCTAATATCACTTACTTTTGTGCCAAAGTGCTTGGAAATGTTTTTAGTATAAATGCAGGGGTTTTAGTGCAATTCTGGAGAAGTTACGGAGCAAAACGGACAAGAAAAAGAAGTCAGCAGATATTAGCGTCGCTAATTTTTATGGTTAGCGTCGCTAATGTTCGCAGGAGGGAAAAATTCAGATTCAAAATTCGAACGCGCGCGAGGAATCTTCTGGAAGCATATATTAGCGACGCTAATTTCCACATTAGCGACGCTGATGTCAAAAATCACAAAAATCTCCGTTTTTGACTTTTAAACTCCGAAAAGTCGGGATAAGGCAACACGCGCGATGCGGGAAAGACAATGCCGCGACGCGGGAACCCTAATTTCGCACCATTATAAATACCGGAGTCCCGTCCGACTTTTCACTCATCCCGGGACGCAAAGGAGGGATCCGAAGGCACTATTTTGTCAGTTTTTCAGTGGGAATCAACATTTTGGTTAGTTATTTAGTTTTTCTCTTGTTTTATCAACTCGGTATCGAGATATTCCACAATTGGGATTTCCATCGATTACTCGATGTTTGTTTACATTTATAGTTCTGATTTCAGTAGCATTAGTCAGTAGTTAGATCTGATATTTGATTGTGTGGATTGGATTTGAGTTTGGTTTCTGATTTATATGAAAGTAATCATTCGGTTTGATGTTATTTTGCATTATTGATGTTTGGATGTGTTGGACTGATTGTTTGCTTCTGGATTCTGAATTTAGTTTCTGATTTCAGTAAGGAACTTTAGTCTAGGATTTGATTTGGGTTATTTTAGTTCATGCTTGAGTTAGGTTTTGGCATTGGTCTTGGAATTGTGTTTTTAGTTGGTTTTTGGCAAAGTAGAAACAATACCGCTGACTGTAGAGTGACACTACAGTTGGTAATCTATCGTCTTGTCCTAACCACGTAACTCCTGCGGATCGACCCTGACTACCATTGTACTAGTGTGTGTTAGGTTTTTCTTTATTTTTGACCGCACGACGACCTAGGCGTGTCATGGCATACCAAAGAGTTTTGGACGAAAGGGACGATGGTTCTGATGAGGTGATGAAGCTCAGGAGTAGAATAGAGGATCGAAAACTTTTGTGTGATAAATTAGACGCTGATTTAAAAGTAGAAAAGACATCTAGGATTACCACTGAAAATGTAAATCATCTTTTGATATCGCATAGGGATTTAGCCCGAAGCGATAATGTACGTCTTAATCTGCTAATTGACCAGTTGTATCCTGCAACTAAAGTTTTCAAATCTCCTTCTAACACAAATTCTTCCAAAAATACGTTCAACTGGGGTTGGACTCGAAAAGCAAAAAATAAAAATTATCCTGTGTACAGCAAAGAAAGTCCATTTTTAGATATCCTTCAAAAAAATACGATGACAATTTCGATGTTGACTTGACACAAACCGAAACTCCACTGACTGATTTGGAAGTCGCCACTTCTGAATCATCAGGAGGAGCAAAAATTCCATTTTCATATTTTTGGAAATTCCAAGTCAGGATGTTGACACTACTGCAAGTAGTAAACTGTCAACATCATCGGTCCTGTTTGTACCAAGACACTTGACTTCGGTCCCCAACGATATTCCCTCAACTTCTAATCAACATTAATTCTTCGTAAACTTACAAGGCAACTACGTTACTAAGGAATTTAACCCATGTCAAGCCGACGTGGAGGAAAATTCTAAGGAAGAAGAAATTGAAATGGAAAATATTCCAAACAAGCAAATTATCATCAGAACTGACTTTAACAAAATTACAATTAAAAGTCTCATTGCTGTCAATACACCAAATATGACTGCTGAATCATCCGATTCAGATACTAAGACATATATTGATGTCTTATAGCAAAATCTTCCAAAATCTACGAACACAGACAAAAACATTTTTCTCGGAAAACTTACAATTAGTCAGGAAGAGTCGAACACATTAAATGCTTCTTTATATGTCTCTTCTTTACCAAATAAATCTTTAAGAAAGGAAAGGGACTGAATTTAACTAAAAAAGGGGTAAAACCAAATCTCAACCAAAAATACATATGATCACCCAGATCCGATGCGAGAGTAGAAGAGAAAAATTATTTTTATGAAAACAAATCAAACTGCACCTCATCAACCATCACCAAACACGTCATTCCGAAACAAACTCGGAAACCAGTAACTTTGGTATCAAACAAGTACATTCACAAGGGATTGCTTCCGATGCCAAGCACTAAGTTTATTCATTATCGCCAAACTACAAATTGCTTAGATTATTATTCCTAGTTTCCCAAAATTGCTTATGTTGCGAGAACAACAAAGTCTGTTGTCCCAACCACAGGAAAACATGATATTGAGTCCAACAAACGTAGCCGTCAAACTCAAAATCCATCAATTTTTCTATCCCACTAAAGAGAAACATTCAACAACGAAATACTTTCAAAACTAGAAATAACAATTTTCAAAAAGGAAAAACCGTTTTAACATCAAATATTTCTCAAAAGCTGACAGCCCCAAAAATACTAAAACGTGAACAAACAAATATTTGTTGTCACTGCTGTAAGAATATTTCAAAACCATCTTCTGTAGCTCCCTCCATCAACACTAAACCTAAGAATCTCCACAATAAAAAAAATCATTTTCAAAAATTCATAAAAGGAACTGTTCAAAAATGGATTGTAAAAATTCCAACATCTAACTTAAAACCTTCTGACTCAACTACTCATTTTTCAGAGGTTGAAACCTCTACAAACAGGACAATCAAGAAAAAGTGTACATCTCCCAAGTCTGGAAAAACCAATGGCCCCAAACAAGTTTGGGTGCCCAAACTAACTGTTTAACTTTCAGGCATTCAGTGCGGAGGAGCAGGATGACGAATGGCTTATTGACAGTGCCTGCTCAATACACATGACAGGGAGATTGGAATTTTTGAGGGATTATCGAGAAGTCAGCAATGGAGGGTACGTCATGTTAGGAAATGTTGTGAATGGTATAATCAAAGGATATAGAGTCCTCATCAACGGAAATTTCACCGTACAAAAAGTTGCATATGTTCTCGGTCTCAAACACAATCTTGTGAGTGTTGGGCAACTTGTATGTACTGGTCTCCGGGTGGAGTTCGTTGACGAATTCACCTATATCATGACCAAGACTCGAGACAGATGTTTAGTGAAATCTCCAAGGCATCTTAACATGTTTCCTCTTGACATTTTTCTTTTTCTGGGAAAACCTCGGCTTTGCCTACTTTCTAAAGCTCATTTCGAGGTAAGCTGGTTATGGCACCAAAATTGGCTCATCTCAATTTACGGTACATGAATCAGCTGGTCAATTGAGAAATGGTCCGAGGAATACCACTTCTGAAATTCGATAATGAGAATCTGTGCGCCGCATGTGCACTAGGAAAGCAGAAGAAAAAGCCTCATAAGTCTATTACTGATTCCGGCATTTCCCATCCCTTAGAACTACTCCATATTGACCTCCGTGGTCCATCCGCAGTGGCCAGCTTGAGCCACAAGAAATACATCATGGTGATTGTAGACGATTTCACTCGCTTCACCTGGGTATTCTTTTTAAGGTTGAAATCCGATACCTTTGTTGAGCTTCGAAACTTCATCGTTTCAATCAAGCTCAAGGTGCAACTGCCCGTGAGGAGAATCAAAAGCGATAACGAAACCGAATTCAACAATCGACAAATAGAAGAATTTCTCGCTTCCAAGGGAATTGAACATAACTTCTCAGCACCCTACACACCTCAGCAAAATGGTATGGTGGAAAGAAGAAATCAGACTCTAGTTGAAGCAGGAAGATCAATGCTGAACTTTGCCAATCATCCACTGTCCTTCTGGGCAGAAGCTGTAGCAACAACATGCTTCGTATAGAACCGATCAATCATCAATAAACGGCTCTTGATGACACCCAATGAAGTGTTAAATGGGAGAAAACCCAATGTTAAATTCTTTCATATTTTCGGTTGTCGTTGCTTCATCAAAAATAACAAATATCATTTGGGAAAATTTGTGCCCAAAAGTGATGAAGCAATATTCATGGGTTACTCATCTAAATCTGTTGCTTATCGTGTTCTGAACAGGAGAACTCGAGTCATTGAAGAAAGCTTCGACGTCGAATTTGATGACCAATACCTCTGGAGGAAACCAGCATAAGGCATTCTCTATATCATGGAGGCAGACATTCCGGAAGGCCATCAACCCATCCAAATAACCGAAGTTGACTATGATCTTCTCTTCGATCCTCGAGAGATAACAACTCATGCAGATATCATTCGCTCTCCTGAAGCTATTCAGCATATCACAACAGCTTCAGCTCCATCACCTTCTACATCTACAAAATCTACTGTCCCAACAAATGAGGTTAGAATTTCAAATATTAATGCAATATTTGAGAGGGAGCCTTCGCTCCCTTCACATGTTCAACTGGTTCAGGGGGAGCCGTCGCTCCCAACACATGTCCAGGGGGAGCTTCCATTCCTGACCCATCTTGATGTAATTCCTCAATTTGAGGGGGACCATCCACATTCAGGAAATGAAAGGAACAATTCTTCAGCAGATGCATCAAATGATTCGCCAATCTTCACATTCGATGCCGATGAAGAAATATCAGCTGAAGAATCGAATATCCAAGATGTCACTCCCAAAAATCCTGAATTTATCCAGGACATCGTGCCACCTGAATCAGACCCAGCTCTCATACCGAGACTTCATAAGTGGACTCGAAACCATCCTCCGAATCAAATTATTGGAAATCCCTCTTCTGGTGTTCAGACTCGATCTAAAAAGTCTATTCAGAATGAATGTTAATTTGCTGCTTATATTAGCAAATTTGAACCGAAAACTATCTTCGATGCACAGGATGATGATGACTGGATCAAAGCTATGCAAGAAGAATTGGAAGAATTCAAGAGGAATAAGGTTTGGGATCTTGTGCCTTGACTAGCCAATCAAACTGTTGTTGGCACAAGATGGGTCTTCTGAAACAAACTAGATGACATGGGTACCGTGGTCCGAAATAAAGTCAGGCTTGTAGAAAACGGATACAGTCAGATATAAGGGATTGATTATGATGAGACATACACACTAGTGGCAAGGCTAGAAGCAATCTGAATCTTCTTGGTCTATGCTGCTCACAAAAATATTATTGTTCATTAAATGGATGTGAAGAGTGCATTTCTACAGGGAGATCTACACGAGGTTGTCTATATTGAGCAACCTCCAGGCTTTGAAGATCTATCTCGCCCCAATCATGTCTACCGACTGAATAAGGCTGTGTATGGGTTAAAGCAGTCTACAAGGGCTTGGTATGAGACTCTGTCAAATTTCTTGGTAAAATCTGGTTACAGAAGAGGAACCATTGATCCCACATTCTTCGTCCGATCACATCAGAAACACATCATGATCGTACAAGTTTATGTGGATGATATCATTTTCACGTCAACGAATCAGGCAACGGTTGATGAATTTGCCAAAGTTATGACTGACAAATTCCACATGAGTTTGAATAGCGAAATTAACTTTTTTTTGGGTCTTCAGATTAAACAGACCAATAGAGGAATATTCATTCATCAGGAGAAATATACGAATGAATTATTGAAGAAATTTTCTCTTCAGAATTCCTTTACTTCCAAAGTCCCTATGTCAACCAATCACAAGATTTCAGCTGATCCTGATGGCGAACCAGTAGACCACAAAATTTACCGAAGAATGATAGGTTCTCTTCTCTACTTGACGGCAAGTAGACCAGATATCATGTTTGCTACATGTATTTGTGCGAGATATCAAGCACCTTCGAAATTATCACATCTGACTGCTGTAAAACAAATTTTCAAATATCTTAAAGGCACTAAGGTGATGGGTCTCTGGTATCCAGTGGGAGAAACCTTTAAACTTCAAGCATTCACCGATGCAGATGATGCTGGATGCAAATTGGATAGAAAAAGCACATATGGAGGATGTCAATTTTTGGGTGGAAGACTTGTGAGCTGGTTCTCAAAGAAGCAAAACTCTGTTGCTTTATCTTCAGTAGAAGCAGAATATGTTGCTACTTCCACTTGCTGTTCACAAGTCCTCTGGATGAAGACCCAGCTTCTAAACTATGGATATCGATTTCTTCAAATACCAATCTACTGTGATTCCAAAAGTGCTATTGCCATTTTCCACAATCCATTTCAGCATTCAATGACTAAGCATATTAACCTTCGGTATCATTCCATTAAGGATCAAATCCTTCAAGGTAACATTGAACTTTACTTTATTCCTACTGAAGAACAAGTGCCTGATATTTTTACCAAGGCATTGGACACAGCTAAATTTCACAATTTTCTAGAAATGCTAGCCATGTTGAATCCTGACCAGATTTCTTCAGAGATAAATTTTTAACCAATATCCTGCCAACTTGTTTTTCAGAATAATTTTCTAAAGTTCAAAATCATATTTACTTTCTGTTAAACCTTATATTGGAAACCCCCCCCCCCCCCCATTTTTTGAATTTTCAACTTCTAAGGAGCCTCATTTTAAAATCATCTTCTAAACTTTTCAAACTTCGGAGGAACCTCATTTTAAACTCATCTTCTGAACTTTCATCTTCTGAGGATCCTCGTTTCAAATTTATCTTCTAAACTTTCAACTTCTGAAGAGCCTCGTTTAAAACTCAACTTCTGATCACCAATTTTTTGAACTTTTCGGAACAAACTTTTTCTTTATGTAATGTTTTGTTCAGTATAATTCCATCTTCAGAACTTAGACATATCGGTAAATACACTTTCTGAATCATCATACAGCAATTAAGGTACATAATTTCTCTTCCACTAATCTTCTGTACCTTTTATCTTCCGAAATCTGAAAAGATCAATTAAATGTGCAAGGAATGTGACTTAAATTTTGTTACATTAAATATCCAATAATTAGTAATTAATATTCCGAATATTTTAATGTATCGATAACTGTGTGCGACGTGTCAATTCCTGACTGGGCCATCTCGTTTAATCATACCTTGGCATTAAATGCCAAGCGAAACCTTTTTCTAACACGACGTGTCAAGTCTTTTTCATTCCCTTTTGACGGTTTTTCACAAAATTCAAAACCTTTTTAACCGTTCCCTCTCTTTATCTTCCCCCACACTTCATCTTCCTCATCTCATTCTCCCTGCAAACTTCTTCCTCTCAATTTATTCCAATCTTCAAACTTCCGACTTCTGCAAAGTCACCGACACATCTGCACTCCTGCAAATTGCCGGAGTTACTCGACACTCGTCCTCTTTCTGCTCTTGCTGTTTGCCACACTACTACTCTTTAGTGTTTTCTGTCAAACCCTTTTTGCTTCGATCTTCTTCATTCTACTATTTCTTGAACATCTTCTTAGGTAATCACTCCACCACTAAGTAAATGTTCTTCATGTTTATCCACATTTTTAATGCTTTTAGCAATTGTTGAAGTAAATCTGTGATAGATAGCTCTCGTGTTGACATTGTTTACCTTGTGTCCATCTTTATTGATCTGGTTCAAGTGTTAGGAATTAAGTGATTCAACATTTAACTTTTGAATGTTCATACTTATGCTTAACTGTTCTTGCTCATTATCTAAATTTTTGAGTATGTTGTGCTCTTTGATCCTTTTAGAAAAGTGTTAATGGCTACTTCTTCCAAAAGTGGCGGGTCCACCGGCGAGGACACTATTATTGTTGCCCCGTGCAAGATTCCAATTTCTAAGGAATTATCTCTTTACAAGGACTATTTGTGAGTCCTCATTCATATTCTATCCCGACACCACCGGTCTAGGGCGTTCTTTGGTATGCCACCATAAATCCTCTCTCATTGCTCGAAAGCACAGTTCGTTCAGCCAAGAAAGAAGGAAATACCTACTTGATCACTCTATCAAATGGCAGAGAAGTCCCATTGGATAAGAACATTTTTGCTTCAGCTCTTAAGATCACTTATCATGAAGCCCAATTCGATCGTCCATCAACACATCAACTTCAAAGTATGATCTATCGCATGGGCTACGCATACAGATTATATACCTTTTCCCAATTCTCCTAAGGAAACATCTCACCAATATGGCAATGTTTGATCCATTACTGTATTAAGTGCTTAACGGGTAAAACTGGTGGGACAGGCCAGTTGAGCAAAAGGATGCTGGAATTATTGTGGAGTCTTTTCTCCGGAAACTAGGTTGACTATGCTGGAATTCTTTTTGAAGACTTCCTTTCTTATATTCCGACATCTCAGAAAAGTCCACGCAAGATTCACTCTACATGCATTTGGCAATGTGCATTGAGCAACTCTATGGCATCTTTAAACTTCCGATCCCAGAACCCAATGGTGGCCCTCTGAATATTCCAGTAGCTAAGGCTTATGAACAAAAACCTGTTTCTATTTTCGGTAAAATCAGAAGAATGCCAAATGTTATTCTAAACTTGGCAGATCACACAGAAGAAGTGGTAATCAAACATATTGCTGATACCAAGAATGTTCCACCTTATCCTCCCCAACCACTGCAAAACAGGCTAGCTCCAAAGAAAGGAAAGAAGAAAGCTGCTGAATCCTCCCCAGCCAAATAACCTCAGAGAAAGAAACAAAAGAAGACCAGAGAGGTACACCTATCTAATTTTGAATCTTAATAAATCTCTGAAATGCTTTCCTGAACATATCTCTCTCTGACTCTAAATGGTTTTCTGAATAGTTGTCTGAATCTAACTTTCTCTGAACCTATGTTTCTCTAAACCTATATAATTTTCTGAATACTCTTCTAAACTTCACCCTTTCTAAATCAAAATGATTCTCCAAGCCTAAATGACTTCCGAACTTGACACCTTTGGTATCTCAAGTATGATGTACATAACTTGTTAGGATAACTTCCTTTCGGAATAACATATCACTTATTCTAAATAAGTAATAACTGAATGCCCTGTTAGTAACTTATTGTTTATTGTCATTGGCATTTGAGAAATCCAGATACATTTTCAATATTATTTGGTTAGGTTGTTCTAACTTCTGTGTTTAAAGAACTTGCATAACAAAAATATGTGATTTTTGGGAATCCAAAATAAGCTTTTGGTCATGAATTTTGGTATCTATGTGATAAGCTAAATTCGATTTCCCTAAGGTATGTGTTACCCTTGGAATTCGTTTCCATGATTCTCTATCCTAACATTCTGCACATCTTTCAGCCTGTTGATTAGACCCTCAAAGATTCTGAGTCGGAAAAGAATGAGGAAAAACAGAACACTCATGACTCAGAAGATTCAAAAGAAAAAGAGGTGGAAACACAGAACTCACCCATCAAATAAAAAGGAAAAGAGAAAGTTATAGAAAAAGAAAAATTCAAAAGCTCTGCAACTTTCATTCCGGATCTTACCAAACCCCCTCCAGGCACTGGTCCTATGGAAGCTTGGAAATTTCAAAGGGTTGTCAAACAGCAAGCTGCCCTCGTCGAACGTCTACAACAAAGATTTGAACTCCGAAATATTGAACAACAAGCCCTCAGTGATCTTGGCCCGCCCTTGGATTCTAATCATGAGGATGTCAAGAAAGAACGCATCTGCATCATAGAACTCACTTCCAAAATCAATGAATACTTGGGTTCTAAACTTTCCAAATTGGTAGACACGACCGTCTATTTAGTTGACACCTCCGAAAAGGTATGGGTAAACATTGCTTCCTCAATTGTTCCTTTCACCTAGGATCGGTACAAGGCTCAGAAATCCCAGATGAAGAATACTCCAGCAACCAGGACTGCCACTGACCCTCCTGCTGAATCTGGGTTACGACAGGTCTTTTCTGATACCCAATCCAAGACTATCAAAGATTCTCTCTTCGGAACCGACCAGGAGGTGGAAAAACCCACATCGTCCAAGGTTCCAGAAATTGATATCAGTGAAACCAGTTCATTCTCCGACGCAGCTGAAACAGAAGTTCCTCCCCAAGCCATCGATAATCACTACCGAAGACAAAGCTGTGCACCAGAAGGTTGACACTTTGATCTCTTTGGTCTCAGAACTGAAGGCCTCTCAGAACCAGGAGGCTCTCATCAAGGAAATATCAAAACTCAAACAAAGAGTTTCTGATTTTGAGAAGAAATATTTTGTGCTGGACATGGATGGTGAAGTTCAGCAGGCAATTGCAAAAGGTCTACAAGAAGTTGATGCTAAGAGACAAACTGATACCAACGCCATTATGAAGAAAGTCCAAGAAACCTTGGCAGAGGTTCAGAAAGTTAAACAGAACCTTGCCAGTGTAACTGAAACTGTTGATGTCAAAATTAGATATTTTCTTGAACACCTTCAACAGTACCTTCTTGGTATTCTTGCTGAAAATGAGTCACTTTGGAAGACACATTTCCTCCTCCTGCAACTTCTGTCCAACACTCTTCAGAAGGTGACTGATACCATCCATGGACCTATTGAACAAATGAAACTCGCCTCGAGTATGATCCTGGAAACCAACGATATTTTCAAAGAGGTCACTTCTACGACCATTTCCAAAGACATCGAAAATTACTCCAAGGACCTGATGTCGAAACTTGAGGACATACTCAATCGCCTGCCTGTGCCCCCCTTCAACATCAGAAGGAGCCCCAGGAAGGGAAAGGCGATTCCAGTTCAAGATGATGATGAAGGTGACAATAACAAAGAAGATGAGGAAATGGAGAATGCCAATGTTGGTGAAGGCAATGACGGAAAAGAAACTCAGAAAGTTCCCACTCCTCCACTCTCACCCCCCAAAGACAACTCTCCTCCTCTATCACCTCCCAAAAGAACTCTTTCTCCAATCCGTGTCGTTATTCATACAGAGGATGATAATCTCATGTATTCTCCCATCAAGGCTTCTGATCCTCCCGAAATCAAAGCCAAGAAAGATCAGTACTTCAATGCTCGGGCTGACAAATTTGCTGAAGAGTTGGAAGCTGACCTTGATGCAAAGGCTGCTTCAGCAATAGTTGGTTCAAGCAAGCCAGATCCTTCCATACTCTTTCGTTTCCAAACTCTCAGTGACTCTGACTTTCGCCCATACAAATATTTTGCTCCTGTAGAAACTCCTACACATAATTGGGATATACCACTAACTCCGAATGGAGATAAGTATATTTATACACTAAACATTTCTGGCATTCTAGAGCACAACAAAACCATCGCCATGAGAAAGAAAGTACAAAAATTTTTGGACCGCTATACTCAACCAAGATCAAACACATGGTCTACAAAGCCCGTCACTTCTGTTTGAAGTGTGAATAAAAGAACGTTTGAAAGATCAAACTTCTTTGAATATGAAATTGTCAAAGGGACCGACAAGCTGGTGATCACCGAAGCCGATTTCAGAAGAATGAGTCCATCTGACCTTTACTCCATCGTGATGAAGCTGGTCAATAAATCAGAACGAATCCAAACCACCAGGGATGCGTACATTGCTGCTAAAAGATTTTTGCATCAAATCCTGGAAGAGTTCAGTCTTCAAGATGGAGAAATGTTCATGCTTGTGAAGAATCATCCGGAAGATCAATATCGCGATCTGGTGGATCTTTCTATGCCAGAAGTCAGAGAAAACTGGAAGAAAGGAGCCACTAAGGATCCCATGCTCAGAATAATCTATAAAGATAAATCCAAAAAAGGCACATTGCTTTTCTTCCTAGTAGAGCACATCAGAAGGGCTCCAAGCCCGATGTTGGAAGGCTTTGTTAAAGCGATGAAAAAGACCTCTCACTCCGATCCAGAGGCCAATAAAGAAATGTTGGAAAGGATGGAGTGGATGTTAAATGTTAGAACGTTTTGGGGATATGCGTGGAAGCAGGCGATAGTGGAAAAGCTCTGAAGTCTAAGAAGATCAAACCCCTTGGTTGGTCATCGAAGGGGGAATTGTAAATGTCAAACGGTTCGTTGACCAACCCGGAGTTTGTCCGATGATAAGAATGGTGATTTGGTGATTTGTCTATCTGTTTGTTTGTTCACTTAGTTGATGGAATATGTTGTTGAGTCTTGGATGTTGAAAACAATATTTTACTTGGTAAATGTATGTTCCGAATTGTACTTGAATTAACTTGAAAATCAATGAACATACTTGATCTTTGGTTGTGTTAAATATCTTCATGTATCCGATATACATATAATACCGAAATCCACTCTTGGATTTCGGTATGTGTTACAAGTTCAAGTTCGGGAGTATGCCCAAGATTGGAAGTCCGAGATTTGAAGATAGGAAGATCAAAATGTCAAGACACCGAAATCCACTCCTGGATTTCGGTTCAGCAACTCAAGTAAACTTTCGAATATTATTGTGTTCAACAATCAGCCATACCGAAGTTAAATCTTAACTTCGGTCAACATCAGAAACTCCAAAGACTAAAGATGAAGATAAGACAAAAGGATAAGCAAATCAAGTTATATAGAATGATTAGGCTAGATTGGGTGTGATCTTTTAGAAGCATGTTGCTCGTACTTGTTGTATTATTTATATTCTAGAATAGCCGCCCTAGTCTGACATTATATTATGTTATTATTTAGAACCATCTTATTTGACTGAAGAGAGACGTGTTGTTTCCTCTTCAGTCCTTAGGATAAAATCATGTGGTCCTCCCTTGCACTATAAAAAGGAGATCACTTCTTCATTTAGTCTTCATGGTTTGGGAACTGATTTGTAACGATCTTTCATTGATATATATAAAATCCTCTCATTCCATCATATCTTGTCTTGTTCATACCTGTTCTTACTTTACTTGTTCTACTCTTCTCATATCTCAATCTTATTATCTCAATCTTATTGTCTCAATCTTATTGTCTTAATCTTTCAATATTGTTAACTGTTTGTGCATCTGTATTGTTGAGCTAAAAGATCCATCTAAGTAAGTTCGCAAGTTTTCGAACTTGTCCATCATTCCGCATTTACCACTCAAGTCTTCGGACTTGTGCAGTTATTCTGAAACTGATCCTAGTTTCGGACTCTCTCTTATTTTCTGCATCTTTACTTAGATTTCGATTCCAACATTAGTGATCAAATATCCCTTTGTTTTTTGATATCCATATGAATGTGATACATAATCTTGTTGTAGAAGAACATTTGACGTGTTGTCGTAGTCTTAGTTATCCGAAGATGACCTTTAAAGGAACTTCAAATCCATACACGAGTATCTGATTGTTTGGTTGTGGCTCTCAAGCGACTTTGTTTGTTGATATATATATATATATATATATATATATATATATATATATATATATATATATATATATATATATATATATATATATATATATATATATATATATATATATATATCTATACTATACTATAAACCATATATAAATTACAACCCCTCTAAGCATATTAGTCTTAATTTTTAAGACAGTACAAGCATCCAATGCATTCCTTCTATACACGTATGATTTTGCGTTTGACACGTAATTCCACAAAATGCAACCCACACGGATTGCCAGCATGTCATAGTTTCTTTGTGTATAATCAAACGAATGAAAAGAAGTTGGTAACTAAAAAGATGGATCCAACGGACATAAATATTTGCGAAAAAGAAACTTATCCCTCTTTCCCATCTAATCCCTTTAATGTGTTTTAAAATATTATAAAATAGAACCAGTCCTTTTAAAAAGCCAGGTTTTCCGGCTTTTATCATAGCCACGCGGAAAAAGTTTGTGTATTCTTTGTTTTCAAACGAAAAGCAGTCACAATGGCAATCTCCTAAAATACCCTAAAAATGAAACCCCTCTCTCGGAAAAGGAAGAAGCAGTCTCATACACACGCGGAAAAGGAAGAAGGCGGTGCTACTCCATTCTTTCCATCTGAACCAGATATGGAGTTTTTAGCTTGAAGAACGACAATGGTGTATATGGAGCACGATGCTACACTCACTGAGAAGAACGACAATGGTGTATATTGGTGCCATCTCGATCGGCCTTCTTTAAAGCTCTTCATATCGATCCGCCACCTGATGAATCTCGATCGGCTTTCACCGGATTTGGTACCTGATGAATCTCGAACGGCACTATCGATGCTCCTCTCTAAAAACACTAGACACCGGTAAGAATTCCCGATGTCTGGTTCGATCAGGTGGCGCCTTCAACCCCCTAATGAATTTCGATCGGGTTACGGAATTGGTACCTGATGAGTTTCGAACGGATTTGATATGGATCTCCAACGGTGGTGGCGCCTGCAACCACTGCAATCGGTGACCCTAAATCCGCCTTCTTCCGCCTTCAACAACGATCCCTTAAAAGCCATTGGTCCCGACGTCTGCTTCCAAAAAAATACACCTAAAATTCGCGATGTCTGGTTCGATAGGTGGCGGATGGATCTCCAACGGTGGTGGCGCCTTCAACCACGATCTCAAATCATACCCTAAGTAAGTTCCTGTAGATTTAGAGGGGTTGTAATTCGATCGAGTGTAATTCATCGTTTTTTAAATCGTTTGTATATTGTAACCCTAGATTTATTGGTGTAGGTTCGTTTATAATCATGTGTATGGCATCTGTGTGTGTCATTTTTAGTTTAAATTCGGTTGTATGGCATCTGTGTAGGTTCCTGTAGTTTCTTTTCTGGCAAAATCAAGTGTGTGTAGGTTCCTGTAGTTTCTTTTCTGGCAAAATCAAGTGTATGGCATCTGTGTAACATTCTGCTTGACTTTCACCGGCTTAATTGAGATGTTTCCTTCTAGCGTTCAGTACAACACATGGTATGTCCACATTATTTTATTTGATGCTACTGGTTGTGGAATTTTCTTCAGGTTTAAATTATAGTAATGTCTTGAACCTTCTTTAATTATTCACTATTTTTGTTGTCCTTTCTTTGAATAAATTGAAATTTTGATATTTTTCAATGATTTTAAAAGTTTGACAATTTAAATTCTAGGGACCAAAACTGAAATCTTTATTTGTAAATGAATGATCTTTAGATGAGTTTGACAATTTAAATTCCGAGTTTGTAAATGAATGATCTTTATATGAGTTTTTAGAAATCTTTATTTGTTTCAGGTTCGAGAATAATGAAGGTAACAGAGTGGATTACTCAAGTTGTACAAGGAAAACAGCATTCATGTATCCTACTCCAGGTTTTAATCTCAACCATTAACTGTTGTGGCTTTGACTTCAACAAAACATGAGAAACATATCAATTCCTGTATAGGGGTATATCTGTCCAGGTATTAATCTCAACCATTTTAATCCATTCAAGTTGTCCAGGGGTATATCTGTCCAGGTTTTATCTCAAACCATTTTAATCCATTCAAGTTGACTGCAGGAAAAGATAAAAAATAAAAGAGAAAAGAGAAAAGAGAAAGATGCCATATTTGACCCATTATGATGAGTCATACCCCACGAATTGCACATGCGTATAAGTTGTAAGTTTCTTTAATTGTGCACAATTTTTGTTGATTTTTTTTTAATAAATTGAAAATTTAAAAATTTTCAATGAATTGAAAACTTTGACAATTTAAATTCTAGGGACCAAAACTGAAAAAAAAATTAAAATCAATAACCATGTGGACCAAATATGAAAAAGGCGGTTTTTATAATATTATGAAACAGGAGCAAAATGATCATTAACTTTGTTTGGATTTTGTTTGGATCTGCACCTTTGTTTTCTCCGTAAAGATCGGCTTTTGATGAATCTCGATTGGCTTTGGTTTGCATCTCTAACGGATTTGGTATGAATCTCCACCTTTGTGTTGTTTTGATAAAAAGTTTTCTGAGATTAGACTAAAAAGTCTTTTTCTCTATATAATATGTATTTTTTTTCATTTGTATTAAATATTTTTCAAAAACTCAACAGTCTACCCTGAAATCCGAAATGTCTAATAACAAAATCATAGTTATGCTATTGTAGCGTCTCTACTTTGCTTTTGCTATGCTTTTCTAAATTTGTATTACATTTCAGTAAAAAAAAAATGAAACATATTCTCCAAATTTCGGGATTGTTTGTTGGATTTTAACATTTGCTTTGTCCACAATGCTTAGTCTGATGTCCAAAATTTAAATTGGAAATATGCTTTTTTGTCCAATGTACTGTCAATGTGACATAAAGTTCTTACTCAATTCGAAAAAATAGTCATTTTCAAAACTTACTCAAACTTGATTTTCAAGAAAACTTAATTATCCTTGAGATCATTTTTATGATGATCTTACTAAAAGATATCCAAAATAACATATCATGAGTATTATATACATACAGTTTCTTAAATAATCAGTTGATTAATATTTTTCTTTCAAGTATAAAGATCCTAATTATTTTGTAAAACTAAAATATATAATATAACCAAATACGATAAAATTGAAGTATTGTATTTAGTCAAATGGAAAAGAAAAATCTAAGTTTGGAATTTCGAACACAAAGTGTTTGACTTTCTTTTGATTTGGTCCTACCCTTTATATTTTATATTCAAACTTGCCACCTAATTTTAATCCAAATAGCAAAATTCTTTAAAATATAGAGCGAGACTATAATAAATGATTAGTTTCTTGGTTATCTTTTGCATCACTTAGTAACAGTTTTATTTTAATAAATTTCTTATTATGTATAAAATTTCTTGCGAGTCCATGTAATATTCATGATAATCCCGACATATTTTTGAACTATTTTCGTAATAGAAAATATAAACCGGGTATGAAGTAAATTATAGAAAACGTTGATAATATTTTACCATGAGGCTTTGTTTTCGAGAAGTTTTTAAGAATTGAAGTAGGAAGAAAAAAGAAAAATCTTTCTACTTTTTTAATGGAAAAAAGTAGAAGAAAAAAATATTTTTTAATAATATTTTTTTTCTAACTTTTCTTCCAAAATTGGAAAATTTAAAGAAAAATAATTTTATATATCCAGTATCTACCATTAAATCAATTTTGTTAACTAATATAATGTTTTCAATTTTGGTATGTTTGTGTACAGGTTATTCAAGGGGCTAACTCCTCTTTGGGGACAACAAATTCCATGTGAGTTCAGTTCATAATCAGTAAAATTCGAAAATCCGGCATAACATCTATTTTAACATGAAATTAAAGTAGAATGAAATATATTGGTTTTCTCTTTTCAGATACAATGGTGAAGTTTGGCTCTTTTGAAACAATTGTGTAAATGGCATACAAGTATGTCATTCAATCAATTTGACAGCACTTTCTAACCATTTGGACAGCATTTTTAATCGTTTGACAGGTTTTTAACCAATTAGACAACATTTTAACCATTTCTCAACTATTTTTCCAACTAATTTGACAACATTGTTCCAGCATATATAGCAATTTGACTGTAGTTTACAGCATTGATTGGTATATTTGACCCATTATATTTGTGTCCCACCACACTCCAATCACTTTGCCAATTGGTTATAATTGTGTCCAACCCCACTCCAATCACTTTAAATAATTGGTTATACTTGTGTCCCATCTCACTCAATTCACTTTAACCTTATTTGGATTATAGCATCATACTTATAATTTTTGTTTCTATTATATCATTGTACTATTTTTGGGTAAATATTATCGTACTTACTTTTTTAAATAAAGCATCATGCTTTTACAAGTTTTTTTAGATTCTACCCTCATACTACTATTTTTTGTTGCTTTTATGGCATTGTACTTTTGATGATAAGGTTATTTTGAGGACCATCGGATAATAGCATCCTACTTATATTTTATTTTTGTATTTGTTAGCAGTTAGCTGATTAGCTCCACCACAAACGCAGGAAGGTTTCCAATCGTCTAAACCCCAAGAACAAGAGGTAAACCCCCCCATGGCTACATAAGTGCCAATCACTGTAATATACAATCAGTGTTATTAACATTAGTTATCTTTGTTAGTGTAATTGTCCCTCCGATGTTGGAGGTTGAGATCTGTAGTTTCTAGATTGTGTTGGTTGGAATTAACCCTTTAAAATGATCGTTTATTTTCTTCATCTTCTACAAGAAAATATAATCAATTGAATAGAAGTTCGTGGATCTTGGAAACTCATGAGGATAGCGGCCTACATATAAATGAAAACATAACTTGCACTTCATCAAAAAAAACCTTTAATGCATTATGAGAAATCACTGCCTGATTAAAAAAAAATATGGTTCCTAACTTCTGTAATTTGTTAAATCTGTCATCTTATAATAAATTAAATTAAAACCTAATAATTTCAAATTGTAGCTCAAACCTAATTAATGACTCAAAGTTTTTCCTAAAAGAACCATACTAGAGTAAATATTACCTTCTCCATAGCACAACGAAAGAAAATAAAAACCCTCTTATAGTTTAAACTACCAATGGTTTTTTTTTTTTTTTTCCAATTTTGGTCTGATTTTGTTATTGACTTTTACTTAGTCTCATTATTATGTTAATAACATTGTATATACAATAATTCTTCTTTGACTTTCACTTACTGTTTAAAATTTTGAAATTTCGTAACTTTGAATAATTTGAAAAGTTTGAAAAATTGAAAATTTTTGAAATCTGAATAATTTGAAAAAATCTGAAAATTTGAATAATTTTGAAAAGTTTGAAAATTTGAATAATTTGAATATTTTTGAAAATTTGAATGATATTCAAAAATTTGAAAATTTTGAAAAGTTTTGAAAAGTCTGAAAATTAAATGCCTATGTGTACTCCATCTTCAAATTGCAAATACGAAGAGAAAATCGTTATTTATCCAACAAAGTTACAAATCGAAGCATTAAACACAAAAAGCTAATAAACACTAATTTTCGTCAATGTCTTCAAGCGGAAAACCCTCAATGTCGAACACTTTAAACAGAAAACCCTCTGAATCAGCGTCATCTTGTTCATGTTTTATTGAAGTTGTATCTTACTCTGGACCTGCGACTCGATGCTATTGTAAAAAACCATTAAGAGTGAAAACATCCTGGACGGTGGATAACCCTAGGAGAAGGTTCATAAATTGCCCCGACTCTTTGGTAATTCACGACTATGTATCTACTTGTTTTAATTTGAACCTATATGTATTTTCATTGTATAAATTTTTTTATAAATAGATTCCAGGTAAGGGATGTAACTTCTTTGAGTTGATTGACCATGAAAATCATGATGCATATTTACAAATGGAATTGGAGAAGATGAAGTGGAGCTTAATGAAGTATAGATTTCTTGTAATCATTTTGATTGTAGGTGTGGTACAATTGTGGTAAAATCATGATTCGTCTGAAGTATATATTTCTTGTACTTTTTGAGTACAAGAAATAGATTTTTTTATTCGTCTGAAGTATATATTCGTCTGAAGTATATATTTTCATTGTATAAATTTTTTTATAAATAGATTCCAGGTAAGGGATGTAACTTCTTTGAGTTGATTGACCATGAAAATCATGATGCATATTTACAAATGGAATTGGAGAAGATGAAGTGGAGCTTAATGAAGTATAGATTTCTTGTAATCATTTTGATTGTAGGTGTGGTACAATTGTGGTAAAATCATGATTCGTCTGAAGTATATATTTCTTGTACTTTTTGGTTTTACAAAATTTGTTAGATTTAAGAATTTTTACCGTTTTGGTCCGAAAAATTGTTTTGCCCTTGCCTACGTGTTTACTTTGTCTTTTGATCAGATTATACCATTTTACTTTTCTTTATCATTTCATTGCAAAATATCTCTATAGTTCCAAATCGATTTCTAAAATTTTTTCCATTTTTTGGTCCCACACTCTTCGGTCTTTACCGTCACCTATATCGTTGGAAAGGTAATCAATCACCCGATCTGCAACTTAAAACCTAAAAAGTAATTGCCGAAACAAAACTATTTGCCGCCGCCGCATTGCGCGGGTACGCAGCTAGTATATATATATATATATATATATATATATATATATATATATATTAGCGACACAATTTGTAATTATCTTTTTGCGCATTCTCATGCTTTCCTACATTCTGAGTTGTTGCAATTGGTACATTCAATGAATATCCTGAGAAATTAATTTTTTTTGTTGATTTCAAGTTTGTTTTCTGCATTCTTCATTGTTGTTTACTCCTACAACAAGTATTAGAGTCGTGTTCATTCATTTTTTTAGCATTTTGATTCTGTTTATTTCATATAGATTTAAATTTGTTTTTAGATCTATTTTTTATACTTTGAAATTTGTTTTTTTTTTTTTTTTTTGGGTGAATCATTACGAGATTACAATGTAAAACTACAATCAAGGTGCTTCCAATGTTGTTATCAAGTTGTAAAGAACTAAGGTATAGAGTTCCACCCAACATTTTCTTTTGTGTTTAAAATGTAAGACGAGTCCAACTAAGTGGAATCGTCATAGAGATTTGTATGAAGGAACATGAAAACAAAAGAAATGTAAAATTACTAAAACTTGGGCTCGATTTCATGATTTCAAGAAAAAACATGAGGATATTCTTGATCAAATCTTCAAAATTTTGATAATAGTTTAAATAAGCTTGAACGTCATGAGAATCTAAAAACTCAGCAATACATTAATGTTATTTATCTACATTCTACTTGAAAAAAGTGGACGTTAATTTCCATGACGATTAAGTGATACGAAAACCTTGATGCGAATGATTTGTATGATCTTTATGGAGTGCTGAAGTCTCAAAAAGATTATATCTATGATGGTTTATTGAGTAATGCGTTTAGATCCATTAGCATTGGCAGCAAACGATGCTCGAAGTAGATCAAGGTCACACTCAAAAGCTCAACAAGTTGTTTTGTCCTAGTCATCTATTAGTGAAAGTGAAGTGAATAATGGACTTGAGAAGGCATTGTATGTAAATAATAGAACTAGAAAAAAGTTCAACAAGAAGCGAAGATCAAATTCAGGAAACAAAAAATTACATTTCTAACTCTTTTGGTTCTAATAAGATATTTGAAGGAAAGAAAAATGAGTTGGTTGATTTGAAAAACATTTTAGGAGATCCGGGATATAAGTATGACTACTGTGGATGAAAGAATCATTTGATAAGAAACAACACGTTCAAAAAAAGAATAAGAAAGAAGTAAAGGTTAAGGATTCGACTTACTATGCTATAAGCATAAACCTCTATGTGAAAAGCGAAGATGTAAGACCCGTATCCTGATTATAACATATACTTAAAATAAGAGTGTTAGGAATTATATGATCATTGGTAGTTATAAAGCTAAGAAAAACTTTAGTTACAATTTCATATGAAAATCAGCATTTTGTGTCGTTTTTAGAAAAATCATAATTAATTCTAGAAAAATCATTTGGACCTCAAACCAGTGCACAAAGTTTAAAAATTGAGTCTAGTACAATTACCAAAAATAATCGTAAGCTTGGAAATGACATTATCTATGGTAAAAAATGCAATCTTTACTGATTAGTTCGGAATTGACAGATTAGATAGTCTGTTTTCAAAAATTCATAATAAATCATAGAAAAATCGTATAAATACGTAAAATACATCCCTGAAAAGGTATTGAGATGAATTTTCTGAATATCAAATAAAAACGTGAATTTAATGGGTTTAAGATCGGCTAAACCAGTCTTGAACAGACTGATTCTAGAAGGCCTTTAATTTCAACAAAATTATATTATTAAAATCTTTTGTCAAAAGTGTCATGCCATTTTTTATTCAAGAATTCAAGTATAAATACCCCCCAAAACATCTCATAAACCACACCAACAAATCTCAATCCAATATATAGAGGTTTCTAAGCACTAGAGTGTAAGAAATGAGTGGAAGGAATCTCAAAAGCCTAGCGAAGAAGTTATAGGTTCCGACGACTGGTCATAAGGTAACTACAAACTTTTCTATAGCTTAATTAGGTATTGTAAAATAGTTTTTGTGTTAAGAAGTAGAATATTTAATAAGTATAACATATGTTATATTATACTCATTTCTAACAATAGTAAACAAAAACCTTAAAATGTCGTTATTATAACAATTCGTAATTCCGAAAATAATACCGATTGATTTACTTACGAGGACGGTGACTAGGCCGATTACTTGGGATCTGGTTGTTGGATTTTCCGAAAGGCTAAAATGCTGAAAGGATCCTGCCACCCCATCTAATCTTCTACCTGGCTGTTCTTTACTTGATAAATCATGGAGTATCATATTGGAATTATTGAAGGGTTTAATGATACGACTACAATATAGTTAAGGATTAAGAAATGATAGATTTCTTATTATGTTAACATTTAAAGTTGAAGGAAATACAAAGCCGAGAAAGATAAACGAAATAGTCAACTATAATCAGGTGAGTCTTCTCACTATACTATAGGTGATATTGCATGCGTAGGAAGGAAGATATGTTAGACTAAGGTGATCTTACCTGTTATGATAATTGTATGAATTATTGCTATGATAATGATTGTTTGTGGACGGAACGGGATAGCCCGCGAGCCAATAGGCGGAACGGGAATAGCCTGCGAGTCATTAGACAGAACGGGAAAAGCCTGCGAGCGATAAGACGGAACGGGAACTGCCCGTGAGTCTTCAGCGGAACAGGGATAGCCCGCGAGTCTCACAGACATATGAATGGTTATGATGTGTTGTATGTTATGTGATGGATCGTATGGTATTTTGAGGAACTCACTAAGCTCCGTGCTTACCCTTTCCCTATATAAACTACTGTTTCAGGTACATCAGGTACCATGGATGGCAAGGCATGACGTGTATACACTGTGCTGCTTCATTGGAGGACTGTTTTTGAATTAATATTCCGCTATATTGTGATTTCGTTAACTTCTGTTAATCATGGGGTGTTTTCATTAAACTTATAATTTATGGAATTTTTTGAAAATTATTTAAGTGGCTTTTCTTATATTGAAGTGTTCGTTTAAAATTTTTTTTTAATTTTACCCTAAAATTTTGGGATGTTACAAGTTGGTATCAGAGCACAGCTTGAGAGAATCAGGCTCACTTAGTGAGTTCTGGACTCAAGTTGAGGCTTAAGAGTTTTCTTAAAACATTTTTACGAAAGAAAGATGTTTTATAATGGGTGAACTGAAGACACAGTGTGTACCGCCAGCCGACGCCAGTATGAGAAAATGGTTAAGTATTTAATATTATGGATGTTAAAAAAAAACATATGGTATATGTTTGCTGAAATGCCTGGTAGAGATCACACATTGTTGTATTATTATCTGCTATTTGCTAATAGAACTGTATGCTAGTGCCGATAGGTTGCTTAGAGATTTCCACTAAGTTGTATACAATATGGACTGAATAGTCATAGAATGTGTGAGTTGACCTTATTGCATGTTCCTTGTTTGGTTGTTGCCTTAGGGAAGATTCTCTTATTTGAAAGACTGTTTAGTTCGATATTGTATACAACTACGTTCGCGAAACAACCTGTCATCACTGGAGGAAGTTCCGTCTTAGTTAGAATAGCAGGGTGGGGGTGGGATTCCAAGTATTCCTAGAAGGGTTGACATATGCCTTATAAGGGCATATGTGTTAAAATTATCGGTGAGAAGCGAATTGGATATTTCGAGACGGGTCTTGGAACGGACATGGATAGGTGTGGAAGGTAGTAGTAGAGCTCCTACTATCGAAAGCACAGGATCCGCGTTCGAGTCGGGAGTTTGTCACGAAGGATCCAAGGAGCTGAGTATGTGAGTGTCTAGCATAGTTGACTTAAATGCTAGTGTAACGTGGTAAACCTTTATCCATTCGATTGTTGAATGTTGATTGTAAGGTTCAGTAGGAACAATTAATATGTAATCATACCAGTTTGGTTGGACCGATCATGCTTAAGTTGATTACTGAGCTTAAAGACTGTTGAAAGGGAGAGTGTCAAAGTGCTATTGTGGTAGCTATTTTTCATGCAACTAATGGGCACACAAGTTCAGACAGGGACTAGAGGATGCAAGGGTGAGTTTTCCAACTCATGGTCAAAGAGGTGCAAGCGGCGCCTGAGATGATAGCGGGTATTTTTGAGTCATGCTGTGTAATAGTGGGGCTACCTACCCTTGTATTGATCTTGCTTGAGTGATTGATCAGGTCGTGTGGGTTGAGAGTCTGGATCACTCGCTCGTGATTGAGGTAACTGACGATAGAGGTGTTGACTAGGGTCGCAAGCGGATGAGTAACATATGGTGGTTGATGTAAACGTCTTTACATTATCGAAACATGTTTATTGAGATGGTGTTTGCCCCTGATGCAAGTTGTTGGCTGAGCAGAGTGGGCTTGGTTTTTGTTCGAGAGTAAGGGCTCGTAAAAAAAAATTATAAATCGAATAAACAGACTTGGACTTTAGTCCAAGTGGGGGAGGAATACAAAATTAAGGGAACAACAGGAATATTATGTTGAATCGATGAAATTATTAAAATTATAGTAACACGTCTATATATTTAATTCATTACTACAACTTATTATTAATACATTAAGAAAAGTTTACAGAACTACTAACCTACAAAGCCTCAAAAATTCTCCTCACTCGAAGACTCGAGTAAACCAGGGTTAATACTACTCATACCAGAATTAGATGGCGGAGATTGCTGCTGTGTATGAGTTCTTGATGAAGTTTCCCCCTTTTCCTGAATTTTTCTTTTCCTAAATACAACCTTATGAGCAGCTTGTATTAGCTTCTTTGTGCCGTCTGTTAAACCCGATTGTGACCCTTCAATTATCGCTTCTTTTTCTCTTTTTAGGTTGGGTATTAAATCTCCCGATAATTCTGTTGCCTCAATAAATTCAATACCAAATTCCTGTGGCACAAATAACTTTAGTAATTTCAACCTTATGATATAAAGGAATTAAAAAAAATGTAGTTCTTTACCTCAGCACGATCAATAAGGGTTTGCAAACTCGTAAGTTGTCGTTGGGGCCAATGATTGATACCTAATTCTCTACAGCGTTTTTTTAATTGTGTCGTTCCAATGTTGAGTTCCTTCGCAGCTTTCTCAATTGGTTCGCTGAAGTGTTCAGCTATTATTTCCCTACTTAATAAGTGCCTGAAACCTCTTCCACTGCCACCTGCTACGTTTTCTGAACTAGAAGGTTCAAATCCAATTGTATTGTTATCATTCTGGATCATTTGAACATGATCCTGATTTTCTGACCCAAAGATGGACATTGATTCATTAAAGCCAGTGGTTTCTATCGGTAATAATTGTTGGTTTTCAACTAAATACCAGGATTTTGAAATCCTTCTAGGTTCCTTTGAATCACCTGAAGGTGATTTTGGTATTGAAAACCAACCCCAAACTCGGGATTCATATCAATATTGATGTTATCAATCGTCTGTAATTGATTGTCATTTTGAATGTCAGCCATGAATCCTTGATTCATAGGGATGATCTCACTGCTCATTGAGGGTACGTCGATGAATGGATTGTACTCAGTTAGACCATCCACAAATGGGTCTACAAATAACACATGTCAAATGATAAAACAAAATAGAATACTTATAAATGGATCATTCAAAAGAATTTAACCTGGTAGAAGGCATGGAGTCTGATCAAGTGCAAAGTCAAGTGCAAAGTCAGATGCATGCACCAGATCATCTGAGTTAATGTTCAACTCGGGAAAAATTGCCGGCTCATCGTGGAGTTGCTCTATTGGTAGTATATCTGGAAGACTGTACCATAATTCAAAATCAAACAAAACATTAGAAAGGTAATCGAAGTATGGATGATAGATGTCTAGAATGTTAGAGTCACCGAACTCTATTAAGAATGCTTGGTTTGAAGTACCCTATCCTTGCGGAAAACCAGATCCAGGGTTCGACAGATCGCCCATTGAAGATCTGTTTTCCATGACTCGACTTTAAATATGAGTTCGTTTACGAAAAAACTAGTGATAAGAGAGGATGAGACTGAAAATGAATGATACTACATACCTGTATATATAGTATCTTGCAGCTGGAACCGAAAGGACACACGGAACTGAAAGGACACCTCATGAAATTCAAACTAACTACAGTAGATGCGACCTTTCACTACCCCAAGTGACATTTTTTCAAAATTCCCTGCTTGACTCTGGTAAGAACGAGATAATAAAGAGACTTTTGAAATAAAACAAAATTTTATGTCTCCATATAATGGAAATAGTTTAAAGAGTGTTCGGTACTCCAAAAAAAAAATAATAATAATAAAAATAATAATAAAAACTTACAAAAGATGATGTAAATTTTATATTTCGGTGAAACAGAAATATTTGGAGATTCTACAAAAATAGACTTATTTAGCCAAAAAGTATTTAAAAGAAATGTTGAATTGAGACAAATGTGTGTTGAAATATGACGAATTCATATAAATATGAAATAGTGTTAAAATTAGGTATTGCAAGGTTAAGTATGTATATAGGTAGATTAGAAAGTACTAAATATCTACTGTAGATAGTAGCCGGTCAAGTCGATGTGTGGGACTGTGAGAAACAGTTAGAGTTTTTTTTTGTACATCTAGAGTAATTAGAAGAAAAGAAGTATGGAGTGAATGAGAATAATAGGACCTTAAGCATTTTTACAGATGTATGTGAATGTTGAAAGGGAAAGATAATTAAATCTTGTAAAGTTTCGGCAATAAGACGAGGAGGGTTTTTTTAAGGACACAAGGACTCGATGGGAAATACATAGAGGCGTTCGAGAATGCGGATTTCGGGACGAAATCCAAATAAGTAGGGGAGACTTGTAAGACCCGTATCCTGATTATAACATATACTTAAAATAAGAGTGTTAGGAATTATATGATCATTGGTAGTTATAAAGCTAAGAAAAACTTTAGTTACAATTTCATATGAAAATCAGCATTTTGTGTCGTTTTTAGAAAAATCATAATTAATTCTAGAAAATTCATTTGGACCTCAAACCAGTGCACAAAGTTTACAAATTGAGTCTAGTACAATTACCAAAAATAATCGTAAGCTTGGAAATGACATTATCTATGGTAAAAAATGCAATCTTTACTGATTAGTTCGGAATTGACAGATTAGATAGTCTGTTTTCAAAAATTCATAATAAATCATAGAAAAATCGTATAAATACGTAAAATACATCCCTGAAAAGGTATTGAGATGAATTTTCTGAATATCAAATAAAAACGTGAATTTAATGGGTTTAAGATCGGCTAAACCAGTCTTGAACAGACTGATTCTAGAAGGCCTTTAATTTCAACAAAATTATATTATTAAAATCTTTTGTCAAAAGTGTCATGCCATTTTTTATTCAAGAATTCAAGTATAAATACCCCCCAAAACATCTCATAAACCACACCAACAAATCTCAATCCAATATATAGAGGTTTCTAAGCACTAGAGTGTAAGAAATGAGTGGAAGGAATCTCAAAAGCCTAGCGAAGAAGTTATAGGTTCCGACGACTGGTCATAAGGTAACTACAAACTTTTCTATAGCTTAATTAGGTATTGTAAAATAGTTTTTGTGTTAAGAAGTAGAATATTTAATAAGTATAACATATGTTATATTATACTCATTTCTAACAATAGTAAACAAAAACCTTAAAATGTCGTTATTATAACAATTCGTAATTCTGAAAATAATACCGATTGATTTACTTACGAGGACGGTGACTAGGCCGATTACTTGGGATCTGGTTGTTGGATTTTCCGAAAGGCTAAAATGCTGAAAGGATCCTGCCACCCCATCTAATCTTCTACCTGGCTGTTCTTTACTTGATAAATCATGGAGTATCATATTGGAATTACTGAAGGGTTTAATGATACGACTACAATATAGTTAAGGATTAAGAAATGATAGATTTCTTATTATGTTAACAGTTAAAGTTGAAGGAAATACAAAGCCGAGAAAGATAAACGAAATAGTCAACTATAATCAGGTGAGTCTTCTCACTATACTATAGGTGATATTGCATGCGTAGGAAGGAAGATATGTTAGACTAAGGTGATCTTACCTGTTATGATAATTGTATGAATTATTGCTATGATAATGATTGTTTGTGGACGGAACGGGATAGCCCGCGAGCCAATAGGCGGAACGGGAATAGCCTGCGAGTCATTAGACAGAACGGGAAAAGCCTGCGAGCGATAAGACGGAACGGGAACTGCCCGTGAGTCTTCAGCGGAACAGGGATAGCCCGCGAGTCTCACAGACATATGAATGGTTATGATGTGTTGTATGTTATGTGATGGATCGTATGGTATTTTGAGGAACTCACTAAGCTCCGTGCTTACCCTTTCCCTATATAAACTACTGTTTCAGGTACATCAGGTACCATGGATGGCAAGGCATGACGTGTATACACTGTGCTGCTTCATTGGAGGACTGTTTTTGAATTAATATTCCGCTATATTGTGATTTCGTTAACTTCTGTTAATCCTGGGGTGTTTTCATTAAACTTATAATTTATGGAATTTTTTGAAAATTAATTAAGTGGCTTTTCTTATATTGAAGTGTTCGTTTAAATTTTTTTTTTAATTTTACCCTAAAATTTTGGGATGTTACAGAAGAGAATGTGATGTGAACACTTCCCCATTAATGAACAACGATATCGAAAAGATGGAAGTCTAGTCTTCTAGCTTTGAGGATAACGAGATGAGGCATCCTGCACATTGCCATATGATGGTAGTTCACAAAGATGCTTCGCCAATAATTGGTTCTTTGAGTTGTAATACTTCTGAAGGGACATGTTTAACGACAACCCAATCCAAAGGAACCATTATTGACAAAGTAATATCTATCCTTCAAACTCGTAATATTTGAAAACAACAAGTTGTTATTAATGATATTCAAAGTGTTTGTACAACCCTAGGATAAGCCCATATTTCAACGACAAATGATAGTAAGCTAGCAAAAGAGGAAGTAGTGAAAGTTCAGGAAGTGGTTGACAGGAGAAATGTTAGGATTGAGAATTTAGAGAGAGGGTTGAATAATATCAATGATGATAGGATAATTTTGGGAAAAGAAAATTATATTTTTTTAAAACAACATAGCATTTTCTATAACACAACAAAACGTCATTATACTAAATTGACTAGATTTATCATTCGTCTAATCACATGCATAAAAAATTACTTACATTTCTCGAATCAAGACCCAAAGTTCTTGATGATATTGCATATGAACGCGATAGCATTGTTTTACGGATTCGGTTCCAAATATTTCATATCATTAATGGTGTCATTCCTTTCGATAAAAGAATTTAGTTCGGAATTTCTCAAGAAAGATGTTGATGAAACTTTGATGAACAAAAATATATTAACAATGATTCTGGTTCGGATTGTGATTCTTGAATGTTGGAAGATAAAAACATAATGGAAAATTCACTAATTCTTCACAATATCAAAATGAGTCTTCCGATACTTCGAGTGAAGATATTGAAATGGATGAAGTTGAAGAAATTGGTTGTCAAAATTAGGCTTTAATGGTTAACGAGTCCAAATGTTTTTTCAAGTGATTTCAATGAAATCGTTGAAAACATTCCATCAAAGTTGTTCTTGAAACTCTTCTAAATACAAAAATATCTTGGAAAACAAGTGAAAAGTTTATCTTCAAGTTTCGACAATCATATATCTAAGTGTTACAAATTGTCTGAATCATGATTTTTAGAAAACCAGTTTTGTTGGCAAAATTGTACCCAAAATGAATGATTTAGTTCGAAATGATTATGAAAATTTGAAAGAAAAAAGAATTTTGGATCAATTTGTATGTTGATTCAAACAAAATTGATATTTCGAAGAAAAAGTACTTGATTAAGGGAAGCACAATGGAAAATGATTTATCAAATAGCATTTAACAAAGTTCTTCTAATGAAAAACGAATTGAAACTGAGAAAAATGATTCATCGAACGAAAAATATGTTGATTTTAAGAAGAAGTTAGGATGAATATCTAAGCATAGACAAAAGTGAAAAGAGTGATTAGTAACTTACAAATCAATGAATGAGTGTTCGAAGCAAAAGGAAGTTATGTTTGATAGAAAACTTTCTCGTTCTCCGAATATTGTTGTTACTTTGATAAACAAAGATTCTAGGAAGAATGGTCGAAGTGATCTTAGTACAAAGTAGAATAAGGAATTGTTCACACTATTTTTGGATATTTCTTCTTCGAAGGATGTTTTGAGAAATAATTCTCGTGTTTCTAATCAATCTAATATGCATATGGAGTATTTTTATTCTTCTGAATACAATTTCCACATGACTGAAGTTTAATCGTCTCACAAAAAGTAATGATACTTGTATATTGTTTAAGGTGTCAAATTCAACTACTTTGAATCATCCGAAGACATCTGAAGCTTCAAACAGCTTCATATTGATTGTTCGGAAGGTATCCAGTTAAAAATAAATTCTAAAGCTTATTTAGTAAATATTCTTCAAATAATCGATTGTCATATTTCGATTCTATTTGGAAGCACAATTCAAAACCCACTTTGAGCTAGATACCGAAGCCGACAAAAGAGTCTGTGTTGATCGAAACAACAACATTTGATTTCAAATTCCAATCTATTTCCAATACTTCATTCTATGTTCCCATACCTGAACCCAAAGAGGTTTGGGTTGCTAAAATTCTCAACCGATCACAGGTCTTACATGACGAGTAATATGATTTGGAAAGGTACGTCGATGGGGTTGCTCATGTCACAATACTGGAACAAGGGATCATCTCAAATATTTTAGAAAGCTTAAAGGGGCTGGTGATGGATACGAAGAATAAGGTCACTTTTGATGCTGAAGGAACTGTTATCAAGAACAAAGTTAAAAGGAGGTCTTGTTGCCATCAGAACATAAAGGAGAGTTATATACATTGGACATGAAGCCCATTGTTCTGTCTGTTATCTCATACATTAAGTGATATATCATGGCGATGGAATTGGATAATTTCTCATTTAAACTTCAGGGTTATTAAGAAATTGGTTCTTGAGGAATTAGTTTGAGGCTTACCTGATCTTAAATTTGATAATGATACTTTTAGTTATGCTTGTAAAATAGGGAAAGGAAAGTTAAAAAGGACATAAGAGAATTGTTGATATGAAGATCATTGAACCTTCGGAACTATTTCATATAGATTTGTGTTGTCTAACTCAACCGAAAGTATGAGTGGAAACTGTTACATTATGGTAATTAATAATGACTTCTGCGAATTCACTTGGGTCTCACTTATCAGCAACAAGGCGATATTTCTACATTGTAATCAATAAGGCAATATTTTACAATTTTCCTACAATCAACATGATAAAGCATAATCTTTCTGCACCAGACATGCTACAACAAAATGTTATGGTTGAACACTAAACATATCTATATGTGAAGCTACTCGTTCAATGCTTAACTTTGCTAATCTTCCACTTCACGTTTGGGAAGATGCCATATCTACTACTTTCTTTACTAAGAATCATTCTTATATCAATCCACATTTTAAGATAACACCTTATCACAAACTTAACAAGTGCAAACCTGTTGTGAAATTACTTCATGTGTTTGGTTCTAGGTGATTTATCCTAAATTTGAAAGACAATCTAAAAAAATTCAAATGAATGGCAATGAAGCAGTTTTCTTATGCACAACATTCAGTAGCATATATGGTCTTAAACAAGAGGACTCGAAGGACTAGTCTGAGACGATTATTGGTAACACATCCTACTTTAGTTATGCCCATACATACCGACATCCATGGTTTTAGCCTCTCCACTTGTTTCACAAATGATCTCTTCAACCATCTTCAGCTCCTCACTGGAGTGCCTAACTGAACTGGAGTCATACACCATTCCACCCCCTCGTCATTCAAGGATCTTCTTTCACCATAAATGATTAGTTCTACCCCACTAGGGTTCTAACTCGATCCTACTACTGATCACCACAACGACAAGCCACATACCCTTGCAGCAATGCTCACGGCTCTTTTAATATTGGTCATACCACACCTTTGTTAGTTCTATATGCTCAAGGATGATCATAAAATGATATTACTAATAATACATGATCCTATAGGGTCACACCAACAACAAGTTTGACACTAATTGATCATTTAGAATGTTAAATTTGATTTAACATCAAATGATACTAAAACTGCAATTTAATCTTGTAGGTTATTATTATTTGAGGTAAATAAAAATAAATACAAATTTAAAGGTTGATTAGTAATTCATATGTGATGAATTAATTAAGTGTAACAATTAAATTGTTTAAATTGTTAAACGATTTAATTGATTTATAAGTAAGCCTTTTATTTAATTTAATTGGTAAATTAAATAAAATATATATATTGTTATATATATATATATATATATATATATATATATATATATATATATATATATGTATATATATAATTATACAATTAATATTGTATATTTAGATGGTTTATTTATGTATATGATTATGGGTTAAATGTTATCCCATTAAAGAAATAAGAAGATGTATTATTTATAAGCTTATTATTATCTAAGTTTTATAAATAATAACAACCCACTAGCACTCCATTTGTCATCATAAAATCAGCCATATCGGAAGGAAAAGAATGCATTAAGAACTTAAAAGAGGTGGAAGATGCTTTGTGTCTTCTAGCTTTTGATTATAGAAATCAAATGGGACTTTCTTTTAAGCTAGTTGCATGTGCTTTTCTTTTCTTTTGGGGTGATATAATGGCCGAGATTTAGAGGTGCATAAGTGATCATTCTTGCTTCAAAAATCAGCCAAATAACTCTCCTTAAGTGCTTGGCAAAATTGGTTTTTGGTTTCATAAGAAAAGGAGTCTTATCTTGCAAGTTGTGGAACTAGCATTCAAGGGTGTTCAAGCTTGTGGTGGATCAACTATAGAGGGATTCTAACTTGATTCCTAGCTATCAAAATCATCCAAACCAAACCCAAGAACAAAGGTTATGATCTTGAACTTAATCTATGTTTGTTCTTCATCTTATCTCTACATGCATGTAGCATGATCCTCTTGAAAATGGAATTTGTGTTCATGATTTTATGCTTCCATTGCGAACTCTTGTTTTTGAAACTAATTACATGAACTATGATTTCCAACAATTGGTATCAGAGCCATGGCTATATTGCATGTTTAGATAATAAGTTTATTTGGATAAACTTGGTTTTTGGAAGCCATGAATGTTCATCTTCTTGAATGAAAGTTTCATGCATGGCTTCTTTGGCAACATGCAAGTATATAATCTATGATTTTATGTAACCAACTATATTTTATGTATGCATGCATTTGGTTACATAGATGTTGCCTTAGAAAAACAATGTGTTGATTTTCTTATGATTTTATGTGATAAAATGGTGCATAAACAAGCCAAGGACCATATGATGCATATTTTGTGTTTGTATTCGATATGGTTGTAATCTATTCATTTATTCAAATGGTTTGTAATAATAATTAGTTATTTCCTTCTTAATATTCATTTTGTAAATATTAGAATAGTTGTATTTTATTTATTTAACAAAATGTAACAAGCGAAGGAAGTAAAAGACCAAGAGAAGATTGCACCCAACAGCAGCACTTTCTGAAGAGCTGCTGTCAAGATTTCGAAATTGTTTAGAAAGGTTTTAAAAATTCATATCTTGGTCATTTGGTGATATAATTGTTGGTAACTTTAATATCTAGTATATACATTAAGTTTCAACAAGTATTAGCATCAATATGGCCAAGAATGAATTGAAAAATGCAACAAAAACCACAATTTTTCTTCCTACTGCCCCTGCTGGTCGCAACTTTTGAGGGCCCAAAGAAAAATTCATAACTCACTCCATGATGTCAAGAAATGGTGGTTCAAGTGTCATTTGGTAATATACGAAGCTTGGCAAAATTGTAGCCAAATCGAAGATCATTTGGTTGAGTTTTTGTCACCTTTTTGTCCCTAGGTTTAGACTTGATATTTCATGTATGGCTCACATGAAATATCAAACAAGTTGGCTTGTGTTTATGCACCCATGCATGCTTGTGATGATTGAATGTTTTATTATGTTATGTTGTGGATGAAAATAAGATTTTGCATGCTAGACAACCTAGATAATTAAACATAATCATCAAGGAGTTTGTATTTTTCAAAAGTTGACATTTAAAACATAAGATGTGATAAAACTGGTTTTATTAAAATGGGTTTTGTTATAAAACCTATTAAGTCAAGTTTTGAAAATGATTGAAACAAGAAATAAAATGGAGATTTTATGAACTCTTACAAACTCCAACCCTAAGTAATAATGGTAATTATTTAGGATTATAAATTGGTTCTAATATATGTGATCAAACTCAAACTTAATATTGGATATTAATTGTAATCTTGACCACAAACAAAGAATCAATAAAATGAAGATTTTATGATTAAGGAACCAATTAACAAAATAAGATTTAATGGTACCATGTTCATTGGATGCATGCAATCTACATGATACCATATGTTTTTCAAAATTAGAACTGTAAAACATTCAAATCCCTTATGAAATACGAATCAATGCCGTCCCTCTTAAAGACACTCATGTATCACTTGTATTTCCTTGTGGGATAAAGGATACCTAACCACTTGGAGTCTTCTTGTGATACAAGAAGTAGTTTTGCAATATTGATGGGATAAAGGACACCCAACCATTAATAGTTGTCAAAACTACACGTCCGTTTAAGTAGGATGATTCGTTTGGAAATCTCTTGTGATAAAGGTCACCTAAGCATTAGAAATCCAAGGCATAGATGGGATCAAACATGCCAAACTTATAAATGTTATAATGAGATCCCATAACTCTAGAAATTATATTTGGATATAATTGGTAAACCGTTACCTACCTTGTTGATTCGAATAGGCGGGATAAAGGATACCTAACCACTTATTCGTAATGCAACTTGGATTCTAGACCTTAATTAATTAAAGTTTATGAAACAAGAAAGGGTATTAATTATTAAGGACTTAATATCATAATTTACTAAATAGAACCTTGTCAAAATTTTGTAGATGGCACCAAACGCAACAAACCCGGCTCCTAACAAAGCCTCACTACGGTCTCTCCTTGAAGGAGAAAAACTTAACCATACCAACTTCTTGGATTGGTACCGTAGTGTGAGAATTGTTCTCAAACAAGAAAAGAAAGAATATGTTCTCAATGAACCACTTCCAGAAGAGCCCCCTGCCATTCCTAAGCCCGCACACGATGCATGGCTTAAAAAGATGGATGATTCCATCGATACATCATGCCTCATGTTGGCAACCATGATTCCCGACCTTCAGAAGGATTTGGAAAATCATTCTGCCTATGACATGATTCATCAACTAAAGGAAATGTTCCAACAACTTGCAAGAACGGAAAGGTTCGAAACTGTTCGGGCTTTCCATGCTTGCAAGATGGAGGATGGGCAGTCGGTAAGCTCTTATGTGCTCAAAATGAAGAGTCACATTGATCATTTGGCACGTCTTGGAGTTGTGATGCCCGAAGAGCTAGCAACGGATATGATCCTTAACTCCTTGACAAAGTCCTTTGATCCTTTCGTCATGAATTATAACATGAATGGTTTAAACCCGGAATTACATGGGATGCTAATTACCGCGGAAAAGACTCTGCCTAAGAAAACCACTCAAGTTCTCATGATCAAGGAAGGTGGCACAAAGAGAACTAGACCCGAACACCCCACCAACTCCAAGGGCAAAGGGAAAGCAAAAGCTTTCAAAGGTAAGGGCAAGAAAGTTGTCCAAGCATCCCATCCGCCCAAGAAGAAGGCAAAGGTTGCCAAAGAAGACACATGCTTTGAATGTGGCAAAGCTGGGCATTGGAAGAGAAATTGCCCTACGTATCTTGCGGAGTTGAAGAAGAAGAAGGCCGGTGAAGGCACTTCAGGTATCTATGTGATAGACCTAGAACTTTATAATTTATCTCCTAACACATGGGTATTTGATACTGGTTGTGGAACTCACATATGTAATATGTTGCAGGGGTTCAAAAGGAGTAGGCGACTGAAGGCAAATGAGGTAGTACTCCGGGTTGGAAACAATGCAAGGGTTGCGGTGGATTCAATTGGAATTTTTAATTTATTACTACCTAATGGCTTGTGTATGACATTGTTGAATGTTTATTATGTTCCTAGCTTGACTAGGAATATTATTTCGGTTGCTAAATTAAGACAATGTGGATTTGATCTTTCCTTTATGAATGATGATATTTGTGTTTACAAAAATAATGTATTCTATTTTGAGGCTAGGCCTTTAAATGGAATTTATGAAGTAAACCTTGATGAAAAGACTAACCAAGGCTCTTTATACCACACTTTCACCAAGAGACCCAAATGTGATTTGAGTCAAACCTATCTATGGCATTGTCGCCTTGGGCATATAAACAAGAATCGCATATCCCAACTTCAAAAGAGTGGACTTTTGAAGGCAAATGAGAATGACTCATTTGATATATGTGAATCTTGTTTACATGGCAAGATGACTAAAGCTCCTTTCTCCGGAACCAATGAGAGAGCAAAGGACTTGTTAGGAATCATACATACGGATGTATGTGGTCCTTTCAAGCCAATGACTAGATATGGTGAAAGATATTTCATCACCTTCACTGACGACTTTAGTCGTTTTGGATATGTTTATTTGATTAAACATAAACATGAGGCGTTTGAAATGTTCAGAACGTTTCAAAGTGAAGTAGAAAATCAACTCAACAAAACAATTAAAGTTCTTCGTTCTGATAGAGGAGGTGAGTACTTAAGTACAAACTTTATGGATCATCTTAAGACTTGTGGAATTGTTTCACAACTTACTCCACGTGGAACACCACAACATAATGGTGTGTCTGAGAGGCGGAACCGAACACTATTGGATATGGTTCGATCCATGATGAGTAGAAGTACTCTACCTTTATCATTTTGGGGTTATGCTTTACAAACAGCTGCTCGTCTCCTAAACATGGCACCTACTAAAAAGGTAGATAAAACGCCTTATGAGATATGGCATGGAAGGGTTCCATCTTTATCCTATCTCAAGGTATGGGGTTGTGAAGCTTATGTTAGACAAGAAGCTTCAAACAAATTAGAACCCCGTTCAACTAAATGTATCTTTGTAGGGTATCCGAAAGATTGTCTTGGATACTATTTCTACAATCCCATCGAGAATAAGATATTTATTTCTCGAAAAGCTGAATTCCTAGAAAACAAGTTTCTGACGGAAGAGGCTAGTGGGAGGTTTGTGGAACTTGAGGAACTTCAGGAACCACAACCTGATACAAAAGAAGTTGAATCTAGCATTCAACAAGAAATTGTTGAACCTGAACAAACGGTTGATCAGGAACAAAATGTAACACAAGGTGTTCGCAAATCTGGTAGGGTTCGATTTGAACCAGAAAGGTATGGTTACCTTATGATCGAAGAGGAATGTTATACGATAGATTCTGATGAACCCGTCAACTATCAGAGTGCAATATCAGATCCTGAATCTGATAAATGGCTTGATGCCATGAACACTGAGATGCAATCCATGCACGATAATCAAGTTTGGAACTTGGTTAATCTTCCTACCAATTGTAAGACTGTTGGGAACAAATGGATTTTCAAGAAGAAAATCGACGTGGATGGAAATGTTCACACTTTTAAGGCTAGACTTGTCGCTAAAGGATACTCACAAACTCATGGTATTGACTATGATGAGACCTTTTCACCAGTGGCAATGATCAAGTCAATAAGGATACTTTTTGCCATAGCCGCGTACTACGATTATGAGATATGGCAAATGGATGTCAAGACCGCTTTCCTTAATGGACACTTATTGGAAGATGTCTATATGGATCAACCTGAAGGTTTTGTCGATCCCAAGCATCCAAACAAAGTGTGCAAGCTTAAAAGATCTATCTATGGATTAAAGCAAGCGTCTCGAACATGGAACATCCGTTTTGATGAAAAGATTACGAGTTTTGGATTCATCAAAAATGAGGATGACTCCTGTGTTTACAAGAAAGCTAGTGGGAGTATTGTCATAATCCTAGTATTGTATGTAGATGACATACTTTTATTTGGAAATGACATCCCAACCTTAAAAGGTGTCAAAGCGTTCCTTGAGAATTGTTTCTCAATGAAGGATCTAGGGGAAGCTGCTTATGTATTAGGCATAAAGATCTATAGAGATAGATCTAAGAGACTTATTGGTCTTAGCCAAAGTGTATATATTGATAAAATCTTGAAAAGATTCAAGATGCAAGACTCCAAAAGAGGATTCTTGCCAATACCACATGGCACCATCCTAAGCAAGTCTCAGTGCCCAAACACTAGGACTGAACTTGAAAGGATGAAACATGTCCCATATGCTTCGGCAATTGGGTCCATCATGTATGCCATGTTATGCACTAGGCCCGACGTCTCATGTGCCTTAAGTATGACTAGTAGGTATCAACAGAACCCAGGTGAAGCCCACTGGACTGCTGTAAAGAACATTCTTAAGTACTTGAGAAGAACTAAAGATATGTTCTTAGTTTATGGCGGTTTGGAAGAAAGCTTAAAGGTAAAGGGTTACACTGACGCAAGCTTCCAAACAGATAGGGACGATTCGAAATCTCAATCTGGGTATGTCTTTATTTTAAATGGAGGAGCCGTGTCTTGGAAGAGTTCCAAACAAGAAGTGATTGCACAATCCACTACAGAATCAGAGTATGTTACTGCTTCGGAAGCTGCTCAAGATGCTGTACGGATGAGAAAGTTCATAGAAGATCTAGGGGTTGTTCCTTCCATTCGGGACCTTATAGAAATCTTCTGTGACAATCTAGGTGCTATAGTTCAAGCAAAGGAACCTAGATTGCATCAAAAGACCAAACACATTCACCGAAGGTATAACTACATTAGACATGAAGTTAAGAATGGTGAAATAAGTATTCACAAGGTTCATACAGATCAGAATTTGGCAGACCCATTCACGAAGCCTTTACCCCAAACTAAGCATGAAAGTCATGCTAAGGGTATAGGACTCCGTTTTTCTAACGAATGGATTTGATTTGTGTTTAGTGTTTTATGAATATGAACTTATGTAAAGACAAGAATTATGTAATATATGTGACGTGATGTTTCATTCATAATTTTGTGTTTTATTAGAATGTTTAATCCTTGAATAATTTAGTTATTCTAAACGTCCATAGTCGATCATAGTTGTGGGAGCAATTATGAAGTAAGACTAATATGAATTGGATTGATTGACTTTTATGGGTAAAAGTAGCAAAAGGTTGCAACCAAATTCATAGGTACTTGTCAGTGAACAAGTATTGGACTTGACCCGTTTCAAGATCACTCCATGGATCATTATCATAAGTGATTCTTGAATAAAGGTATTATCATTGTATCCTTTGACCTGAGATACATATTTGGGACTCAAGTGTAGAGTGTACTATGCTTTGATATGGTTCACTGTTGTTCTTGAAATACAGACAACCATAAAGGCCATACTCATGCATAGTATTAACTATATGAGGGGCGTATGTAGTCAAGACGGGATTTGTTCCTCTTATGTGTTGAGAGTTAGACATCTAAGGCGCCTGATTGAAAGTTGAACATAAAATGAGAATGATTAAGATCCATGTCTCATGTTCAACATGATGTCTATGACAAAGGGATAATTGATAGATAACCTTATACATCAATTAGAGCCTCGATTTTTCTGAAGAATTGAATGTTGTTGAATGGCACAAAGTCATGTGTTATTGGGGGCAGTGAAATGTTGCTAGACGTTTACCACTGTCTATATCATTCTGTGATGCAACCTTGTGCAAGTGGGAGATTGTTAGTTCTATATGCTCAATGATGATCATAAAATGATATTACTAATAATACATGATCCTATAGGGTCACACCAACAACAAGTTTGACACCACTTGATCATTTAGAATGTTAAATTTGATTTAACATAAAATGATACTAAAACTGTAATTTAATCTTGTAGGTTATTATTATTTGAGGTAAATAAAAATAAATACAAAATTAAAGGTTGATTAGTAATTCATATGTGATGAATTAATTAAGTGTAACAATTAAATTGTTTAAATTGTTAAACGATTTAATTGATTTATAAGTAAGCCTTTTATTTAATTTAATTGGTAAATTAAATAAAATATATATATTGTTATATATATATATATATATATATATATATATATATATATATATATATATATATATATATATATATATATATATATATATATAAAATTATACAATTAAGATTGTATATTTAGATGGTTTATTTATGTATATGATTATGGGTTAAATGTTATCCCATTAAAGAAATAAGAAGATGTATTATTTATAAGCTTATTATTATCTAAGTTTTATAAATAATAACAACCCACTAGCACTCCATTTTTCATCATAAAATCAGCCATATTGGAAGGAAAAGAATGCATTAAGAACTTAAAAGAGGTGGAAGATGCTTTGTGTCTTCTAGCTTTTGATTATAGAAATCAAATGGGACTTTCTTTTAAGCTAGTTGCATGTGCTTTTCTTTTCTTTTGGGGTGATATAATGGCCAAGATTTAGAGGTGCATAAGTGATCATTCTTGCTTCAAAAATCAGCCAAATAACTCTCCTTAAGTGCTTAGCAAAATTGGTTTTTGGTTTCATAAGAAAAGGAGTCTTATCTTGCAAGTTGTGGAACTAGCATTCAAGGGTGTTCAAGCTTCTGGTGGATCAACTATAGAGGGATTCTAACTTGATTCCTAGCTATCAAAATCATCCAAACCAAACCCAAGAACAAAGGTTATGATCTTGAACTTAATCTATGTTTGTTCTTCATCTTATCTCTACATGCATGTAGCATGATCCTCTTGAAAATGGAATTTGTGTTCATGATTTTATGCTTCCGTTGCAAACTCTTGTTTTTGAAACTAATTACATGAACTATGATTTCCAACAACCTTACTATTCTAATTACTCAGATGTGCCAAAAGCTCTATCCATTTCTTGCAGTCTCGCACGTCGACTTGACCGGCTGCCCAATTCATGTTGAACATGCTACTTGACTCGAAGCTTTAACAACTTCTAGTTAAACAGACTTTACTATCGTCTCCAACTCCTTCAGCTCTTTAGAGAACGAAAAGCAGTTTACTCTGCTAAGCCTGCAACTCACATTGAGGTCAAACACCATGTTAATAGACTTGTGTTGATGATGTGAGGACGTTTACATCAACCACCATATGCCACCCATCCGCTTGCAACTATAGCCAACATCGTCCTATCATCGACTATTTCAACCACAAGTGGGTGATCAAGACTCTTGACACACACGATCGGGTCGATCACACAAGTAAGATAAATAAAGGAGTTAGTAGCCCCACTATCACACAACACTAAGGCAGGTACCTAGTTAACTTAGGAGATATCGGCCATATATAAAGGTGTCACTTGCACCTCTTCAGTTGTGAGCTGGAATGCTCACCCTCGCAACCTCTTAGTCTCTGCATGACTCGTGCGTTCATTAGATGTACGGAAAGCAGCCACAACAAGGGCTTTCGTCATTCCTCCCTCCAACAGTCTTCCAGCTCAGTAATCATCTTAAGCATGATCCGTGCAACTAAGCTAATAACAATTTTTCATTGGTGTCTTGCACTCACGAAGGTAGTGCCTTGATTAGCTGCACCTGAAACATACGCCCGCCCGCTTACTCGCGTCATCCCTTTACTCATGTTCCCCATCTTTATGACCTGAGCACGAGTCAGAAGTCCTTGGCTTTCTAGTCGACATCGATACCGGTGCCCCAGACTATGCCGCCTTCCCTTTTCAAGCTTGGGTCTCAAGCTCGACCTCGCACCTCGTAGCTGCGTAAGTCATGGCAGCAAGGATAGCAATTGGAGTGGCACTCACGAACTCCATATATTGGTACGCAACATACCTGTATATCTAAACAACTTCAAGTCCTTCGAAGCATACGGAGGACAAAAGAGTGCCTCTCCATGAACTCCCGTATCATCTCGACCATGGTCTTAGTCGTCAGCTCCAATGTCATAAACTCGCAGTACTTCGATCCATCTCCCCTCAAGGCATGCACTACCTCCAGAATCACGACACAAAGTCCTCCCAGGTCAATGCCTCGACTGTCCTCGCAATCATAGATGTGGTGTCAACTTCCAACAAATCTTCGCCGCGCCCCCTGCAAAATGCATGGTGAAACGAACCCTCAGACCATCCAGGCAACCGCTAGTGAAAAATACGCCCTCAACATCATAAATCTAATGCATACAAACAATGGGGTTTGCCTGCCCCGACGACTGGAACGATAGCAGTCCCTTCCTATGACATGTTCCTCAGCTTGTCCCTCATCCTGATCGATGTAACCGGGGTATCTTCCCCAGTCACATGTGACACCCGTGTCGCCATCCAATATTGAATCTCCTAGGCACTCAAATCGGCTCCCTAACCACTCTCACTAAACCTCATGATCACCATTCAACAATAGAATGGACAAAAATTACCACATTTCTTTAGCAACAACATCTATTATGCTAATTACTCACACCCTAAGCTCATTGGATTCCTCGTGACCAATTCCTGACTCCAACGTGGATCCTGTGGTTTCGATAGTAAGAACTCTATTAGTAGCTTCCACACATATCCATGTCCATTTTGAGACCCTTCCCGAAGTCCCCAATTCTCTTCTCACCGAAAATTCTAAGACATATGCCCCTACAAAGCATATTTCTACACATTCCTTACTAGGAATCCTACCCCCACCCTGCTACTCTAACTAACACGGAACTTTCTCCAGTGATGACGAGTTGCCTTTTGAATGCGTAGTTGTATACAATATAAAACTAAATATTCTTTCAAATAAAAGAATCTACCCTAAGGCAACAACCAAACAAGGAACATACAATAAGACCAACTTAATGATTCTAGGACTCTTCAGTTGCTACTGCATACAACTTAGTGGCATTCCTTAAACAACTTATCAACATTAGCATTCATTCCTATTAGCAAATAGCAGATAAACAATACATTAATGTGAGATCTGTACAAGGAAATGTAGCATACATACATCTTATATCCTACAAAGCATCGACAACATTAAACACTTAAAACCTTTTCCCCAACTAGCGTCGACTGGCGGTACACACTGTGCCTTCAATTCACCATTCATCAAACTCTTTTTTTCATTTGTAAAATATTCTAAGAAAACTCTAAAGCCTCAACTTGAGTTCAGAACTCACATAAGTGAGCCTGGTTCTATCATGTTGTGCTCGAATACCAACTTGTAACATCACCAATTTTCAAGGTAATTTTAAAAAATTATAATAAACTTTTATTTAGAAAAACCCTCTTAAATTTAAATACAGAAAAACACCAAACAATTCAAACATCCATATCAAACGAAAATTAACATATGTCAAATAACAGCAGAAACACCAATCCAATATAAAGTCCTAAAAGATGCAGCATAGTGTATACGCGTCAAGCCTTGCCATCCTTGGTACCTGGTGTACCTAAAACAGTAGTTTTCATAGGAAAGGTTAAGCACGGATCTTAGTGAATTTCAACACAGACAAAGTACATTCACCAAACATGCTTAACCCCTAAAGTAGAGACCACAACACAATGAACATAGTAACAGCTATCCACCCTACACTGCATGATGATCCGTGCCATCTTACTCAGCATCTTAAGTCGTGCATACAATCTTGCTCTATGCATCTTGTCGGGAAATCTTGGTCTATAACAACTATGATGAGGCGTGCCATCTTTCTTAGCACCTTGAGTCGTGCATACAATCTTGTTAGTGCATCTTGCTGATTGCTCAGCACTCCTAGCCATGCATACAATCTTACTCTGTACATCTTGTTGGGCAATCTTGCCCTGCACACAACCGTCTTAAATGCTCTAGGCATATAGTATCCTAATACTAGACACCCACATGTTCAAATATACTATACATATCACAATAAGCAATTATAACATCAAGATCACATTAACAAACACAAGTACAACAAAGGATGAATGATATCAATACAATGTAGTAAGAAACTCACATGATAAATAGCAGTTGGTAACACACAAACATGGTAGCACTCAGAGACCCTCCTTCTTCCACTGACCTACATCCCATATACCATTACTTAGAACGGATTTTATATTTTATAAACACTTACTTATAGTTGTATACTTCCAACTCCTGACACACACCGTGTCCTACCATGAACCCCCCTTTTCCTCATTTACTCAACAATGAAGTTATTAAATGTTTAGTTAGGTTAGGTAAGCCCATACACTCACTATAACAGCTAAACCCCATAACCAAAATAATTACCACAAAAAGGAATTCGACAGCAAAGCTGATTTTCAACCGGTTGCAAGGTTTGAAACTTTCAACTAAGGCCTTGCCCCCATAACTTGAACTTTTCCTATTTCCTTTGCCCCTAATATTTTTTACAATTAATTATGAATTTAGAAAGACAAAATTCACTATTCAACACAGCCCTAGACCACCCAGTGAAGATTGCAACACTCACCTAGCCTAGGGCTCGAATTAGGTGGAGGACATTTGGACCAAGATTCTAAGCTCATAGACCATTCCAAGTATCTAAAGTTCACCCCAAATGGTGGAGTCTATGATTTTGTATAAATTTTCCAAGATGGAGTTCAAAACTGTGGAAATTTCAAAAGGTCATAATCAACACTACGTTTTAGGGTTTCAACTCTCAAACCCATTAAGACCTTTAGGGTATGAAATAAGCTCAATAACATTCCATGAAAAAAAATGTGAGGTAGGATATGATCACTAGAGCCATACACAAAAGAAATCCCTACATGCACTTCACAATATGTGTGTGTGTATGAGAACTTAACAAGAAATGTAGAAATCAAGAATCTTAAACAAGAAACTAAGAGTTTGACCATTAGGGTATCAAGACCATGAGGACACAAGAGACAACACCATCTACACACCTCATGATGGAGGTGTGGTGGTGGTGATGGCCACAGTCTTGACAAGAGGGGAGAAAGAAGATCTTAACTCAAGAATTAACATGTACCTCCTTTTCTTGATCTTTACTAGAACACACACTTACAGACCACCTTGATCCATACACAACCCTCGGCTAGCAACTTCTTCTCTTGAACATGCCTTGGCAACAAGAACAGGGCAGCAAGAAGGAATGTACGCAGGGAGGAACAAGAAGAATGGTAACGACTTGGAGGTAGGATATAAGATGTAGGGTTTCACTACTAAGGAGTCAATCTTAAACCACATGGGCTAGGGACGAATTTGAAAGGCCTTAAGGCCAATCCCAAGGCTGCATAAGGAGACCCAACGCACACCCTAGAAGAAACAATGGTTCATGCAGCAAGTTTCAGGAACTGGCAACTTTGGTCCTTCTAGTTTGAGTCTTTATTTTTGTTTAGCACTTTTTAAATTAGTTTCACATCTTAAGTTTCCAAACTTGTCGTATTCCACCCCTAAACTAACATAAGTAAGTCATTGATATTATTATTAGTATAATTATTATTTCATTATTATTTATTATTATATTTAAAATTTATTTAATACCAAAAAGAAAACATACCGAGAAACGGGGCATTAGATTTTACAACAGACCTCCAGGTATCTTTCACTTTTCTTCTTATATGGTTTCCCATTCTAATCTTCCAGTATTCATACTTATCTACAACAAATGAGAGTCATTATAGGGCATCCCAGGGTGTTAGAGAGGTTAATTGAGTACAAAGGATACAAACTCTGACTTGCGATTTCTTTTGAAAATATTTTGCATAAATAAGAGTGACAATGTTGTATATGTAGATCCTTTCATTTCAAACTTAGAAATTTAAAACAACCTTGGTTAGCTTTTGTGGGGATTTGATCACATAAACATATAACACACGCAGTGGAAGACAGATAATATCAAATCACATAAATTCTATGAACATTGTTCAGGATCATGCAGTTCATAATAGATCATAGCAACTTTAAAACATAAAGAATGTACCTCATCAAGTCTTCTCCTTTGTCATATGGTCAAGACCATGATCGCAAGGATGATCAGGATCCAAAGTGTGAATCCCTCTAGTGGCTTGTACCCAGGGACAACCAGAAAAACATGTAGATTAAAAGCAAAGAACTCTAACCCTAAAGAAGGAAGAGATTTCGCAGAGGGAGGAGGGAGGTGGGGTGTTGTTGGCTCAAGGATTTTGGATGCCTTAGGGTGTTAGCCCGAGGCCTCTATTTATAGTGCATGGGCTCCTAAGATTTCAAACTTAGGAGCCTTTTGGCGGCCGCACCCCTGGACTTGTTCCATTAATTATATCTTTAATTAATTACAATTTAGTCCCTTTAGTTGATTCCAAATTAATTCTAGATTAATTTATCAATTATTCTCTTAGTTTCTAATTAACTTATTTTCCAATAAATTAATAAACTAAATAACCTTTCCTCTATTTTGACTCTGGGTGTTTTTCTGGGTTCCGAGAGCAACCCAAAAGGACTCTACCTTTTATCAGAAATATTATAACAATTTGATGACCTTGGACATTATTCCAACAGTCTCCCACTTGGAAAAGTTGTCAACTTGAATACAACCTGAAAATTAGCATAGTGTGCCATCCAATGAAACTGCTGATCTCTGATCATCAAAAAGAAATAACTCCTAGATAATTGATCTTTTATTCATTTGCTCTCAAGATATCAAGATGAACCTGGGTCATGGAAAAAGTTAGATCCCAATAGTTCAAAGTTTGTATGTAAATAGTGATTTATGATGACTCTGTCGGACCACGAATCGAACACATCAATTTGGTCAGGTTTTGGCCAAGCACTTAATGTCAGCATCAAATCATCGAGGGGCCCACAAATATCGCTTCTCCTTGTTAGGGCATAAGGAACAGATAAACTTTAACTATATAGTCTATGTCTATTTAATCATGTCATACACGGACATGCCCGTTATAACTACCAGTTACGAATAGTGTTTAAGTAGGCTGATGTATGATAGAATTATAGTGCAGATCCCTTATGTATCTTGGTTTGAAGAATAAAAGATGTTATCATCCTATATTACTTATGACTAAATCCATGAAGTGATCTCTAGGTGTGGGTTGTTCCAATACTTGAATCTCTACCAAGAACTCGTGAGGGTTAATCACAATCACCATCCTATGTCTAATCTCTGTAGACAATCTACTAGCACTCATGACAGTCTTGATTCACTACTTCCATCCAAGAGTATGACCGACTATGTAGGGTTGAGTGAGTTAACACTTGGGAAGCGGGTTCTAAACATGCAAAAGTGAAACACAGTGATAATTCAATGAAATGGTGGCTAATCAGCCTTTTATTAAATCTCTACTAACAAAACACCAAGTCATGTACAATTAACACTGCTCTATGTTTTGATTATTTAAACTATAAACTAAACATTCAGTACATTTCGCTAGCAAGTCTAATGCCTATGGTCCTCGTATGCTCTTCATGCGTGGGCCGCGACAATGCTTTGGTGAACGGATCAGCCAGATTATCCTCTGATGGTACTCTTCCCACCACGATGTCTCCTTCTTCAACCCGGTTTCGAACATAGTGGTATTTTTTGAGTATATGTCTCGATCTCCCATGGTCCTTAGGTTCTATAGTCAATGCGACTGCACCCTCGTTATCATAGAGGACTTCACAGGAATTGTTGATGCTGGGGACAACGCCAAGATTGCCGATGAAGTTCTTCATCCATGTAGCTTCCTTTGCAGCTTCGCTTGCTGCTATATACTCCGACTCGCATGTTGAGTCAACTACCGACTTTTGCTTCGAACATTTCCAGGTGACTGCTCCTCCGTTCAACATGAACACCCATCCTGATTGTGAGGAAGACTCATCTTTGTCTGTTTGGAAACTTGCATCACTAAACCGAGTTACTCTTAGCTCATCTCTTCCTCCATATACTAGGCACATGTATTTAGTTCTTCTTAAATACTTAAGAATGCCTTTAACTACTGTCCAATGACTTTTTCCAGGATTTAGCTAATATCGGCTCACCATGCTTAAAGCATATGAGACATCGGGTCGAGTACATATCATGGCATACATGATCGATCCTATAGCCAATGCATATGGGGTTCGACTCATTCTGTGCAGTTCACTATCAGTCATGGGACATTGCTCCTCACTCAGCTTTATCCCTTGCTGTATATGCAAGAATCCTTTCATGGAATAATGCATCATGAATTTCTTCAAGATCTTGTCCAAGTATGTACTTTGGCTTAGCGTTATTATCTGTTTTGCTCTATCCCTCTGTAAGGTTGGGATGTCGTTTCCTATAAGGAGTATGTCATCGACATATAGTACCAGAAATACTATATTACTCCCAGTGGATTTAACATATACACAGGATGGATCTTGACTTCTAGAAAATCCAAACTCTTTGACCTTTTCATGGAACCAGATGTTCGAGCTACGAGAAGCTTGTTTAAGTCCATAAATGGATCTTTCAATATTACACGCTTTATTTGGATACTTGCTGTCTACAAAACCCTCTAGTTATGTCATATACACATCCTCTGATAGTTATCCATTAAGAAAAGCGGTTTTCACATCCATTTGCCATATTTCATAGTCATAAAACGCAGCAATGGCAAGTAACACTCTAATAAACTTTATCTTGGCTATTGGAGAGAAGGTTTCATCATAATCAATTCCTTGAGTCTGAATGAAACCCTTCTCAAACAATATAGCCTTGGATGTCTATATATTCCCATCCATGTCGGTATTCTTCTTGAAGATCCATTTACACCCAACGGTTTTGAGACCCGGTCTCGGATCAACCAAGTTCAAGACTTGGTTGTCGTACATGGACTGAATCTCAATCTCCATGGCTTCTTTCCATTTGACAGCCTCAGGGCCTGCCATCGCTTCCTTGTAGTTGGATGGGTCATCCTTACTAACTAGTGTTTTATCATTGATCAGTGTGTTACCTTCTGTAGTAATATGGAAACCACAAAACTTAGGATGCAGCCGTACTCTACTGGATCTACAAAGTGGTAGTGGAGATATGTCAGTTTTCTCAACAGGAGTTTCATCCTCAAGTTGAGCACCAGTGTCAACTATAAGTTTATCATCGACTGACTCTTGGATTTCTTCAAGCTCAATTTTTCTCCCACTAGCTTCTTTAGATATGAGGTATCTTTCCAGAAAAACACTCCTATTTGAGCAACAAACACTTTGTTCTCGGAAGGCTTGTAGAACAAGTACCCAAAGGACCTTCGCCGTAACCAACAAAATAACACTTCTCTGTTCTGGGTTCGAGCTTGTCGTGAGCTTCGTGCTGAACGAAAACTTCACAACCCCAAACCTTTATGTGTGCTAATGAGCGACATTCCACACTCCACATTTCAGAGGGTGTGTTAGCAACCTTCTTAGTTGGGATGTGGTTTAAGATATGAGCTGCAACTTCTAAGGCATGACCCCATAAACTTATTCGAAGTGTAGCACGACATATCATAAATCGAACCATGTCTAACAGCGTTCGATTTCTCCTATCAGACACACCGTTGTGCTACGGTGTTCTTGGAGGAGGGAATTGTGAAACTATTCCACAATCCCTAAGATGAACGAATCATCTTAATCTTCTTGCCTAGTTGATTCACTACTTCGTTCTGAAATTCTTTGAGCACTTCAAAGGTTTCCGACTTATGTTTAATCAGATATACGTAACCGTATCTATTGAAATCATCAGTAAACATCACAAAGTAGTGTTTACAGTGTCTAATGGCGGATCTGAACGGTCCACAGACATATGTGTGGATGAGTTCTAACAGATCCTTGCCTCTTTCACAGCTTCCTGTGAATGGCGATTTGGTCATCTTGCCAAGTAAGCAAGATTCGCATATATCATCCAACTTTAAGTCGAATGATTCCAAGATTCTTTCCGACTGGAGCTTGGTGATGCGATTCTTTTTATATGGCCTAGTCGATAGTACAATAGACGTGATGTATCAAGAACATTCTCGTCAGAATCAACATTTAAACTTATACTATCATTTCCACCAACACAAACAACACTTTCATATATGCCATTACAAAGACTAACTTTAAAACAAAAAAAAATTTATAAACCAAAATGCTACCATTATCATTATAAAAATAAAACTTAAAACCATCCTTCAACAAAGCATAACATGAAAAGATGTTCGAGCCATTTCTGGCGAGTAGCAATAATTTAATAACTTAATTGAACTATCACTATTTAGCATCAGCTCATAGCTCCCGATCCTTATAACAGCAGCTGTCTGTCTGTTTCCCATGATCATGCTAAGCTCTCCCATGCTGCAGCTTTCTACTTTCCTTTAGTCCCTGCATATCATCACATATGTGAGTACCATATCCTGTATCAAGAACCCAAGAATTAGAAGTCATATTACTATACAATTCGATAGTAAATACACCTGAGGTGCCAGACTCTTTAACGTTGTTGTTCTTCAGGTACTCTAGGTACTTCGGGTAGCTACATTTCCAGTGTCCCTTCTGCTGGCAGTAAAAGTAGATAGCCTCTTTCAGGCCACTGGCAGGGGCAATATCGGAGTCAGCCTTTCTCTTAAAGCCTTGGTTTCCCTTAGCTTTTCCCTTTCCTATGGGATGAGAATTTTTCTTACGTTTGCCATTACCATGGTGAGTGGCTAGGACGGGAGCAAGGGAGTTAGTGCCATGAGCCTGCTTCATGATGCCCTCAACAGTCTTCAACATCCCGTGTAACTCCATCATGGTCTTGTCCAGATTGTTCATATTATAGTTCATGATGAACTATTGGTATGAACCAAAAAGCAAGTTAAGGACCATGTCAATGGCCAACTCTATAGGTAAATGGACACCAAGATTTTCCAGCCTGTCATTGTATGGCTTCATTTTCTGAACGTGTGTACATGTAGATGCGCCGTCTTGTAGTTTATAGCCAATTTTGGACTTGACGATCTCAAATCATTCCTGCCTAGCTTGCTCTTAGAACATTTCCTTGAGCCGCAGGTTGATGTCGTATGCACCAGAATTCTCAAAGCCCTTTTGGAGCTCCGAGGTCATTCTCGCCAACATCAGGTAGGCAACCTTAGTCGAGTCGTCATAGTGCTTATCATAAGTAGCGATTTCTTCATCAGCAGCAATATCATCTACATCTGGGAGATCAGACTCAAGGACATACTCTTTGCTCTTGAATCTCAAAGCAATCCTTAGAGCCCAGATCCAATCGAGATAGTTCGAACCCGTAAGCTTTTCCCTTGATAGGACGGAAAGCAGAGAGATGTTTGTTGGTGCTGGAGGAGGAGGAGGGGTCGGACCCGAGTTGTTGTTATTGTTATTCGCAAACATCTATAAAACAGATTTTAGTTTTAATCCTTTATATAATTACCCAATTTATTTACTAAGGCTAGGACCCAAGATTTCCCAGTTGTGATGTAAAGATGGATGTCGTAATCACACCACAATGGTCATCAAGGTAGACAAAAGTTTTGTCAGTTTCATTCACTACAAAACTCCTAGATCTATGTGATTCATTGATTTTAGTTTAATGGCACGTTAATCTCGTTTGTTCTTATCTAAAAATCCATGATAGGGATGTCATGGATCATGAATCAGATGGTGAATTGACCATGCAGAACCCACCTGATGCCCGGCTCAGGTTTCACCTAAAAATCGCGACTGTCACATTATTCTCAACAATAACCTTATCTGGCATGTTGGTTAACCACACAGCAACACCAGTAGGTCATAAAGGGAATGTGCGTTTCTCATGGGTAGCACATAGTTCACATTGTATATATAATTAAAATGGGTTTTTGTTCTAATACTTTAAGTTAATACTTTTAACTTGGAGAGAGAAACATTACCCTATCAAACCCTTTCGGTAACTCCACATTGTAAAAGGTGCTGGTGGTGGGTAGTGTATGCCACTAAATAACCAACGTCATTCAGGTTCATAAGAACCTTCCTTCTAACCCTATACACGATTTTGTGGGTGAGCCTAGTCATGGTTTGACTAATGTTTTTATTTTAAATGATTCTTATATATATATATATATATATATATATATATATATATATATATATATATATATATATGTATATATATACATACATACATATATATATATATATATATATATATATATATATATATACATACATACATACATATATATATATATATATATATATATATATATATATATATATATATATATATATATATATATATATATATATACATATATATAAGCGATTGAGTGTGGACTCTTCTTAAACAGAGGACTCGTGAGGACACCTTAAAAATTGAATAAAAATAAAACATATAAAAATAATAAAATGGATCATAGTACTATATTGGAGAAAAAAAATTCAAAAAAAAACTTTTGGATCATTATTTTTTTTATAATGAAATAATATATATATATATATATATATATATATATATATATATATATATATATATATATATATATATATATATATATATATATATATATATATATATATATATATATATATATATATATATATATATATATATATATATATATATATATATATATATATATAAGCGATTGAGTGTGGACTCTTCTTAAACAGAGGACTCGTGAGGACACCTTAAAAATTGAATAAAAATAAGAAATATATAAATAATAAAATGGATCATAGTACTATATTGGAGAAAAAAATTCAAAAAAAAACTTTTGAATCATTATTTTTTTATAATGAAATAATTATCCACAAAATAAATTCTTTTGTGGATCATTACTGTTTCCCAATGATCCAAAAAAATTTTCCAATTTTTTTGGATCATGATATAGTACTATTCTCGATTTTATGATTTTTATTTTTTTATATTTTTTTTTCAATTTTTTTAAGGTGTCCTTACGAGTCCTTACCGAAAAAAGAGTCCTCACCGGAATGAGACCCTATATATATATATATATATATATATATATATATATATATATATATATATATATATATATATATATATATATATATATAGAGTTAGTATAAAATATGGAATACAATTATAGTGTGAGTGTCTGAGACAATTAAGACCACAAGATCATTTTTATTAATGGTAAAGATTGTAATGGCAAAATTGTAGTTAAAAGGAAAAAAAGAATTAAAAGCGCAAAAAAGAGAATTTACAAAGGAATGAAATAAGTAAGGTACGCGATTTTGGGGATTTGACAGTCAACACCCGGTTTACTCGATATGATCGTATCCTGTAAATTGAATTTACGAATTATCTCCATAATCACGGATACTAAACAACAATTGAAGCAGATGCGATACGAAAATTCTTGAAGCTGATCTCGTAAAATCCAAAGGAGCTATGTTTGAAGAATGGAAGGAAATCGTTCGAGTTCAAGATTGCGAGCGAATGTGAAGACAAAATTCAAGAACACGTCTAATATACCGGTATCAGTGGACGACGATGATTTCGTGTCTCCTCCACCAGGTCAGAAATTAGGGTTTTTTGTTATTCGAGCTTCAAGAAATTAGGTTTTTTTGTTGTTCGATTTTAGGAATCGGGAATTAGGGGAATTAGGGTTTTTTTGTTGTTCGATAATTGAAATTTTGTTCGGAAAAATATAAAAAATATGGTTTTTATCACAATACGTTAGTTAAGTAGGGTTTTTATCACAATACGTTCGTTTATCCTGACAGAATAATTCTATATTGATAACAAATTCTGAAAGAATGAATACTCTATACAGGGGTCGAGATGTTGTTAAACCTGATAAGCATTTATTCTTGAAATAATGTTGGCTGATTGTTAATATATAATTAAATGTTGTTGAAATTCTTGAAAAATGTTGTAAATGAAAGTGTTTGTAACACTTGTAATCTTATATTTTCACTTGGTTAGTTAAGTAGAGTTTTTATCACAATACGTTCATTTATTCTGACAAAATAATTCTATGTTGATAATAAATTCTGAAAGAATGAATTCTCTATACAGGGGCCGAGATGTTGGTAAACCTGATAAGCATTTAATCTTGAATAATGTTGCCATTCTTGTAGAATGTAGTAAGTATAGTTGCCATTATTGTAGAATGTAGTAAATAAACATGTGTGTGTATGTATATGACAGGTGTGAGTATATGAGGAACCAAAGAAGGAGGTTCGTGTGCAGGTAACATTCAAAAAAATAATGATGTATGTGAAAGATGTAAAATAAAGTGTGAGTATAAACATTCTAACTTGATTTTGCTAAAAGAATGTTTTTATAAAGTATCTGTGTAACGTACATATTGGTTAATTAAAAAACATTCTAATTTGATTTTGTAGTTACAAAAAATACGGCCAGTAGATTAGTAAAAGACCAAGCTAAAGTAATGCCAGTAGGAGGTCAAAAAGAAGTAACTAAAAAACAAGGTAATTGTGTAAGTGAACATCAAAATATAGTGTAAATAATTCTTTATTTGATTTTAAAAGAATAGGTTATATGTATGGACTTGCATCATGTGTGATTGATATGGATATGTAATAATGTTGCAGATACAGTTGAAGTTGAAAAAAGTGGTAGACAAGAGTGAAAATAAAGGAAAGAAAGTATCAGAAACTTCTGGGGTCAAAAAGGGGAAGATGAAAGTGGTAGATAAATCGAATACAAAAAAGCAAAAAGGTGCAGAAAAAAAATATCAACAAGGGATTGATTAAAGAAAAATCAAGTATGGGAAATGAAGGCAATCAACGTGTCAAAAGACGCAAGTTGGGGAAAAATGAAGGTAAGAATAAGGTGATTGAAATTGGAAGCAGTTCAAAACCTTCAAAAAAAGTAAAAATAGATGAAAAGGAAGATATTGATGTAGATAAAAAAGCGTACCCACCTGGTTTGAGAACACTTAGCACACGGATGACTCCTGGTAAACTTAGTTTAACAATGAAAACATTGTCAGATGCACAGAAAGAAGGGGTGAAAAGGATGGGGTTCGGGTCGATGTTAGGATTGGATATCGACAGTCTTCCGGGGAAACTGAATTACATGTTGGTTGATAATTATAATCCTACACGGAATAGGCTAATGGTTAATAACAGATGGATAAGGATTACGAAAGAGGTCGTGCACGATATTATGGGCTTACCAATGGGTCGTGACAATATAAAGGAATTGGAATCTTGTGCGTATAACGACCTGGTCCTACAACAATGGAAAGCCCAGTTTCCAAAAAAGCATTACAGTGCGAAAGCGTATTATAGGTTAATAAAGGAGTCACAGGAGGATGATATCATGTTCAGATTGAATTTTCTTATACTTTTCATCAATACTTTTGTAGAATTAAAACTTATGGGAACATGTGAAGTAAACGTTGTTGAAAAGTTAATACCAGTAGCGGATGTATCATGTATTGACTGGTGTCAGTACATGATAGATTGTTTAAAATCAAGAAAGTATTGTTGGAAGAGGGATGACAGAACCTGCTATTACACACGCCAATGAAACTTTTGTTGGATAGTACATTGAGTTAGTTATAAAAATATTTGTACATATATGTAGTTATAAAAGTGTAAACAACTAACAATTGATGTATTTTATTTCAGCTAACATATGTGTATAGCGTGAAGGTTCCGGTCAACAATTTGAAAAAGGGTACTTCGTTCATAAAGTATGTGAGGGCTACTCATTTGGATGATATACAAAAGGAAGAAATCAAAGAAAACAGGCTAGGGTAGGAGAAATTGAGAAGAGATGTAGTGAATATTTCGACACTTCCAACGCTAACACAGATCTACAAGCAATTCAGAACGAGTATGGAAATGTTGAGGTAAAAACTAAGTTTTTTAATGGAATTCATACACTATAACTAACTTTAAATGTTTTGTTAATTGATTAATAAGAAGTTATTCTATAAGAATGTGTTGATGATTTATTGTATATGAATCTGAATGAAAAAATTATGTTAGAATTAGTTAATTCAAATTTTTAACAACACGTAATGTTTAAATGAGACTGATATAATTCATTAAGAATTATAATGAAATAAGTGTTTCAGAAAATGATTGAAATAATTCTTGTAGAATTGGAATGAAATAATTATTTATGTATTTGAAATGTAGGCGTATTGTGCATTTATAGAACTAGGATATAACAAGATTGTGTCCGAAAAAATAAATATGGAAAAAGATTTGACTGATGGATTGGAGAAATTTCCCGACAGTGGTGTGTTAAAAGAATGGTTAAATAAAAACAACATGTTGTTTAATGAAGATGATGAGATAGTGGATGAGGATGTACATGAAAATGAAGATGCTGGAGATGATGTAGGAAAAAATGATGAGGGATATGAAAGTGAGAAGGAACAAGAAATTGAGAGTCACAGTCTAGATCATGTCACCAGTGGTTGTATGGCATCAAATGTAACTGTAAATGTTCAAAATACGGATGGGTCACGTGTTGGGGAAGATCAACCGGAAGAACAGATGGCAGATAGAGAAGTATATAAGACTCCTAAGGCTGTTGCACAGGGAGAATGTGAAGATATCAGTGCAACACAGTTTTTAGAACACCCGGTTGTTTTGGAACAGGTGATAGTTGTGTTGGACAAAACAAGTGAAAATTACTATAAGGGTAGGGTAAGCGGATCTGGCAAAATGGAAGGACATGTGGAGAATGAAAGCATTATAGGAAATGTCACAAGCAGGGTTTTAGATAAAGGGAAAAACATCTTGACTGAACTTGATAATGCTGCTGAGGTTGATGAAGATGATGTTAAAGGGAAAAGAAAAGTAATCGTTACTCAGCCATTTAAATCACCGTTTGTGAAACGGGCAGTCAGTATATCAGAAAGGCTGAAAAAGGAGGAAATTAATTTTTGCAATGCAATATTCACATCTCACATAGATCACAAGTAAGTATTATATTATAATGCAAATTAAAATTTGTAAAAAATAATGCCAAAATGATTGAAATGGTTACTAACAACGTCATTTGTGTATTGCAAGTGATGATATTTTGGAACTTGATGAGGGGGACAGACTGACAAAAGGAAATGCACATTGTTTTGAAGAAAACGTGATCATACATTCTTCGATAATAGATTGCTGGGCAGGATTCTTGAATAGAATGGAACACTTTAAATCTGATGGATCACCAACAAGGATGTTTTTCGATACTAATGTGGTGGTATGTGTACTTTGTAAAATTTAATACTTTTAAATATACAATTATTTGTACATTGACTTGATGTTAATACAGAATGCGTATCTATTTGTAACGCCAAGACACACTTTTTATGTAATAATAATAAAAAGGGTAAAAATGTCATTTTACCTTGGAAGGGTAAATTGGTCTTTTGGACAGAAAACAATTTAGTGTGAAATAATATTTTGAGTTTTGGACTTAAAATGTTATAAAAACTGATTTTGGTCATTTTACCGCAAAAGGGTAATTTGGTCATTTGACCATGTGAAGGACCAAATATGTAAAAATGTTGTTGCTTGTGGCAAAAATATAAGAAATGAAAGTTTTGTTGTTATAAAACTTGATTATTGTGGCCAAAGTTCAAGAAATGGAACTTAAGGACCAAATTTGTAAAGTTTTGAAGTATAAATAAGAGAGTTGACTCTCTTCTTTGACTGGCCATTTCTCAGTTACGGGAATGATTCTTGAGAGCAAATTCTGCAGAAATCATGAAGCTTGAGGCAAGGAATTGGAATCATAGCTTGGAATTGGTGATTCCTATGTTAATCAAGGTTAGTAAACTTGATTTTAACCAAGTTCTTGAAGTGTTCTTGATTTGGTTTTATAGAAACTGAAATCTGCAAATTCCAGTTATGATATGTGGTTGAAAGTAGCTTAATACTTCCAATAAATCATGCTATAAGGACTTAATTCAAGAAAATGGAAGTAGATTGTTATTTTGGATGAATTTGGAGTTTTGGGGTTTTTGGAAGTAAGAACCCTAATTCTTCATATGATTGATTGAGTGTGTTTTGGGGTTTAAAAACCTTGTTAAAATGTAAGGTTTTAGCCTAAGAATAAACCCCAAACGATTAAGTCGAGCAATAAGTGCTTAAAAATGGAAAAATGGAAATTTCTAGCATAAAATCGGAGTTTCTGCACCTCTGTCAAGTGCTCGCGACTCGACCAGGTGGTTGCTCGCGACTCGAAGAGGGGTCTTTGTGACTCGACCAGGTGGTTGGTCGCGACTCGTGCCTTGGGTAGAAACCAGTTTATCTTCTGTTAAAATTTAGTGAATTTTCCAAGTTTGATTCTTGTGTTAGGCTTATCCGATTGACCTGAGATTTTAAACATAGGTCTAATATGTTGTAAAACTTCATGGAAAATTATCGGAATACAAATACGACCTCCCGAAAGTACTATAGTAGAATACGCGTATTTCGGGAAGTGTATTAAATTTTTATACCAATGGTTAATGCTTGGACTTGGTCTTATATTAGACTCTTGTGCATTAGAACCAACTGAAATGGTATATTAACCTATAATCATTGTGAAATGAATGGAATTATAGGTACGGGACAAAATCTTGCGGATTTCATTTCAAGGAAAGAAACGACAAAAGCTAGTAGTAGCAAGCTTTCAGGTGAGTAATCTCACTGATATCATATGTGATATATGATGATTGAATTGTTACAGGTTGAAACAGTGTCGGGGGACGAAAACGACAAGTGTAAAAATATATGTAAAAGACAAGACCAGATAAGCCGTGAGTCATTGCGATGACAAGAACGGAGCTGTGAGTCAAGACATATATATATACATTATGATATGACAAGACCAGATAAGCCGTGAGTCTAATATAGACAAGAACGGAACTGTGAGTCAGTCAATATTGACAAGACCAGATAAGCCGTGAGTCTTTAATACACAAGAACGGAGCTGTGAGTCAAACTTATATAGACAAGACCGGATAAGCCGTGAGTCTAGGCAACAGCGGGCTAACCCGTGAGCCAAGGCAACAGCGGGCTAACCCGTGAGCCATAATTGATCTTGAAACAAGCTATTAACAGATGGTGCGGCCTATAAGGCTATGATTCTGGATGCTATATCCAACTGGTGCGGCCTATGAGGCTATGATACTGGATGTTATATCCAAATGGTGCGGCCTATATGGCTATGATAAACTGGTGCGGCCCTCGGTCTACGATTCATACGCTGGAAATGTTTTGGTACGGCTTGTATAGCCATGACAAATGATACGACTTATATAGTCATGAGATATGGTATAGTCAGGTATGACTAAGAAAGATGGGACAGAAATGATACAGAAATGATTTGAAAGGTATACAAATAACAGACTGGATGTGATGAAGTGTACAATAATCTGATGTGATTTGAAAATCACATGATCTCACGATTAGGCCGGTAAGGCTATGCAGTAGGATATGAAATCCTAAGATACCTACGATTAGCCGGTAAGGCTAGCAGTCTGGGTCCGATATCCAGACAGATATACACCTTTGGCCAGAAAAGGCTGTAAAACGGGATTCGATATTGACAGATGAAATGATAGATATATGTATCATATATAAAGGATTATATATGGATGTATTTATTGTACACGTTATTTACAGATATGATTACTCACTGAGCTTTGTAGCTCATACCGTTTGTTAAATGTCCCTGCAGGTTAGCATAACCCTGATAAGGGTAAGGATAAAGTCCGTGACTCAAGAAGTGGACTTGTAGATGCTGTCAGTAGCAGCCCGGCTCCAAAGGAGATATGGGTATTATATACTCTCCTTGATACGCTTGTACCCGATTTTATTAAAAATATACCCCTTTGTACTGGTTTTAAGTACTGAAACCTTAAATTTAAATGAAAATTTTTCAGGGGTGTTTTGTTTTAAAAGTCGGGTGTTACAAGTTGGTATCAGAGCCGAGGTTTAAGTGAACTAGGTGTCTATAGAGTAGATTCCTGGACTTAAACCCTGAGATAGTAGACATGATGCATAGTTAGGTGTATATAGTTGTTATTATACATATATAACCTAACTTTTGCCGACTTCTGACGTATAAGAAGTATGAACTGTGAATCTTCTTGGAAGACATTTAGGGCGTGAAGCTCTAAGAAATGGAACAGCCCTTTCTCAAGACTCCATTGTATGAGGAGCAAAAAGGGGACGAATAGCAGAAAATCCACATGATGAGCAATATTAGCTGATGTGGTCAGAAAAAGAAATCGGTTGCTCACCCTGATTGATATTCAAGGTGAAAGAACAGTAGTTGATACTACAAGAAAAGCAGAAATAATAATAGTGGACTTCTCAAAAGAAGTTAAAACGAATTAGGTCTAACCTTAAAAGGGAAGAGACTAGAACGAAAAGATGATGTGGTGTAAGAAGTGCAGGAAAAGCGCTCAGAACATTGTAGAGTTGAGACTCTACCTTTGACACGTTGAAATTACAGGAAATGGGAGCATTTTGCTTTAGTTTGTTGTGTGGGACGGAAGTGGTTCCAGCGTGGAACTATAGATCATTTCCTTATGAAATATTCACATGCTAAATGTGTAATAACGGGTGATGAACCCAGGAAAGAAAGAAGAAATGAATGGTTAAAAAGGACCAGTGGTACCTTGAGCATTCCAGCAGATTGTGGAAGAAGCTCGTGAGGAGACTGATATGATCTCCAATATAATTGTTCTGAATATAACTCGTGTATGTTATATTTTATCCAAGAAGCTATGCTTTGGATCGGTGACACTGATGTCTTGATTGAATATTTCATCAACGATTATAGATGAAATTTTGAAAGTAGCTATAGCAGATAGCAAAAATGTTCTAGATATTGAACACCTGGAAGGTAGTTTGCCTAGGATTTACGGGACCATTTTCTCTATAAATCTGAAGCCAATGACTACCAGTGAATTTGAAGCAATTGTGCTTATAAATTGGTTAGCAATGAATTATGCTAACATGAATTGTAGAAACGAGAACATTATGGTTCTTAAAACAGAAATGAAACGGATGAAAATCCATGATAAATGACTGTTGTTGAGAATACTGGTTATTTTCTTTGCTTAAACTCGGAAAAGAGTTAGTAAAGGAATGATGTTGTAATTGGCATACGTGGTATTAGCCAAGATAAATAAAGCAGTGATAGTAGTGTACTACTTTAAATAAATTCTCGGATGCTTCTTTTAAAAAGAACTTCCAAGATTTCTGCCGGATTGGCGAGAAGAGTTTATGATAAAGCTGATTTTGGGAGCTGTTTTTGGTATACGGGCTCTAAACTGATTTGCATCTGTAGAGATGGCAGAGTTGCAAAATAACTAGAAGAAATTTTTGTAGTAGAGTCTCTTATGACCGTATGTGTCATCGTATGGAGCCCTATCTTGTTTGAAATGAAGAAAGACAAGTTGATGCATATGTGCATTGACTACTGAGAATCTGATATTCTCGAAACTAGATCGAAAATGAGGTGCAATTATACCAGATATTGGAGTTATTTCACTGAGTTAAGTGATATGTAAAATTCTCCAAGTATGAAAATTTGGCTAAAAGAAGCTTTATATTCTTTGGGCATGTTAATAATGCCAGAGATGATAAAGCAGATTCAGTGGAAATGATGTTGTGATTAAACAGAAACCGCCTTAGAATCTGACTGAAATTAGTAGTTTCCTTGGAGTGGCTGGTTAATTTGGGAGAGTTGTAGAAAACTGCTCCTTGAATGTTGTTCAGTTGATTAAAGTTGACTAATAAACGTGAAAAATCTGAGTGGTAGAAAGACCACAGGCATCTTGTAAAGGTTTGGAATAAACCTTGTGTGAAACTCTGATGTTAGCATTGATGCTAAGCGGATAAATTGGATTAAATAAATGTATCCAAATTTGACTGTAGATGTATGATGTTGCAGTAGCAACTATGATTTTGGTATTGAAGCTGTGGAAACACTATTGGTATGGTGTAAAGCTTATTGTTTATAAGGATCATAAAAGTTTGAAATACTTAGTTGATCAAAAAGAAGCTAGATATGAGATAATAAATATAGATGGGTTACTTAAAGATTTCGGTTATGGAATCTTGTACCGTCTCAGAAAGACGGATGTGGCTATAGATGCCTTGAATTGAAAAGAGTAACTTTTGAAGGTTACATCCACATGTATGAGTGTGGCAAATTGATTACCTGAGTTGATTCGGGTAGCACAGAAAGAAGTGTGCAAATTTGAAAACAAGAAAAATGAATGAATGATTGGATATTAAATGAAACTAGTTGGAAAATTACAATGATTCAAAACCCGTGGTGGTTGTGAATGTGAATTCCAAAGCAAAGTGAAACATGAAAATCATCTTGAAAAGATGCATTTTGCACTAGATATGCAGTATACTCGGAGGAATACCAGACTGGATAGGTCGATAAAACCTATGTATTGGTGGCCGGGACAGAAGAAAGGTATGGAAAGATACATGAAAAGTATTTGACTTGTACGTAAAGTAAAGTCAAACCGTTAGAAACATGCGAAGAAGTTTACCGTGGTTGGTCCCAGAAAAGAAATGGGACAACATTGTTATAGACTTTGTAATAAAGTCTCTGCAAGTACCGTATATTGATGAACAAAGTGACCTAGTGATGCAGACTTTAGAAGATATGCTTGAAAATAGCATAGCAGACCCTAGTAGAAGATGAGAAGATCGTCTGTTTTTGAGAAAATTTGCAAGAAATAGCAGCTTTCATGCTTGTAGTTTGGTGACTTATATGAGGAATGGTATGGAATACCGTGTTATCCTCCGATTTATTGGATTGAAGATGTGATAAAGCCGTTGGCTAGATCCTAGATGCTTGCACAAACTGAAGAAAAGACATGATGAGTACGATCAAATTTGAAAAATAGTTAAGAAATTATAAAGTGGTATGTGAATCGCCGAATATAAGCCTTTAAAATTCCAAGTAAAGGAATATGGTAATACGAAAAGTAATCCTTTGGAAAGGTTAAAAATTTGTTTGGGACGACAAGAAAGAAATTATGTAGTAATAATATTCAACAAATTCCTTATGATGAGATGAAGAAAGATACGTAGTTAAGGTACCCGGAACAACCGGAGGAATGATATGCAAACTGTGATATAACCACGAGATAAGAAGACTAGTATGGTTAAGTGCTTAGGCAATACCATATAGTTTCCGACATGATGTGGAAGACCGAAAGCGAAATGAGGGAGACATAACCTCAACTCCTTGTATGATTTCGGGGACGAAATCTTTTGAAGGAGGGGAGAATTTGTAACGCCAAGACACTCTTTTTATGTAATAATAATAAAAAGGGTAAAAAGGTCATTTTACCTTGGAAGGGTAAATTGGTCTTTTGGACAGAAAAGAATTTAGAGTGAAATAATATTTTGAGTTTTGGACTTAAAATGTTATAAAAACTGATTTTGGTCATTTTACCGCAAAAGGGTAATTTGGTCATTTGACCATGTGAAGGACCAAATATGTAAAAATGTTGTTGCTTGTGGCAAAAATATAAGAAATGAAAGTTTTGTTGTCATAAAACTTGATTATTGTGGCCAAAGTTCAAGAAATGGAACTTAAGGACCAAATTTGTAAAGTTTTGAAGTATAAATAAGAGAGTTGACTCTCTTCTTTGACTGGCCATTTCTCAGTTACGGGAATGATTCTTGAGAGCAAATTCTGCAGAAATCATGAAGCTTGAGGCAAGGAATTGGAATCATAGCTTGGAATTGCTGATTCCTATGTTAATCAAGGTTAGTAAACTTGATTTTAACCAAGTTCTTGAAGTGTTCTTGATTTGGTTTTATAGAAACTGAAATCTGCAAGTTTCAGTTATGATATGTGGTTGAAAGTAGCTTAATACTTCCAATAAGTCATGCTATAAGGACTTAATTCAAGAAAATGGAAGTAAATTGTTATTTTGCATGAATTTGGAGTTTTGGGGTTTTTGGAACTACGAACCCTAATTCTTCATATGATTGATTGAGTATGTTTTGGGGGTTAAAAACCTTGTTAAAATGTAAGGTTTTAGCCTAAGAATAAACCCCAAACGATTAAGTCGAGCAATAAGTGCTTAAAAATGGAAAAATGGAAATTTCTAGCATAAAATCGGAGTTTCTGCACCTCTGTCAAGCGCTCGCGACTCGACCAGGTGGTTGCTTGCGACTCGAAGAGGGGTCTTTGCGACTCGACCAGGTGGTTGGTCGCGACTCGAGCCCTGGGCAGAAACCAGTTTATCTTCTGTTAAAATTTAGTGAATTTTCCAAGTTTGATTCTTGTGTTAGGCTTATCCGATTGACCTGAGATTTTAAACATAGGTCTAATATGTTGTAAAACTTCATGGAAAATTATTGGAATACAAATACGACCTCCCGAAAGTACTGTAGTAGAATACGCGTATTTCGGGAAGTGTATTGAATTTTTATACCAATGGTTAATGCTTGGACTTGGTCTTATATTAGACTCTTGTGCATTAGAACCAACTGAAATGGTATATTAACCTATAATCATTATGAAATGAATGGAATTATAGGTACAGGACAAAATCTTGCGGATTTCATTTCAAGGCAAGAAACGACAAAAGCTAGTAGTAGCAAGCCTTCAGGTGAGTAATCTCACTGATATCATATGTGATATATGATGATTGAATTGTTACAGGTTGAAACAGCTTCGGGGGACGAAAACGACAAGTGTAAAAATATATGTAAAAGACAAGACCAGATAAGCCGTGAGTCATTGCGATGACAAGAACGGAGCTGTGAGTCAATACATATATATATACACTATGATATGACAAGACCAGATAAGCCGTGAGTCTAATATAGACAAGAACGGAACTGTGAGTCAGTCAATATTGACAAGACCAGATAAGCCGTGAGTCTTTAATAGACAAGAACGGAGATGTGAGTCAAACTTATATAGACAAGACCGGATAAGCCGTGAGTCTAGGCAACAGCGGGCTAACCCGTGAGCCAAGGCAACAGCGGGCTAACCCGTGAGCCATAATTGATCGTGAAACAAGCTATTAACAGATGGTGCGGCCTATAAGGCTATGATTCTGGATGCTATATCCAACTGGTGCGTCCTATAAGGCTATGATACTGGGTGTTATATCCAAACGGTGCGGCCTATATGGCTATGATAAACTGGTGCGGCCCTCGGTCTACGATTCATACGCTGGAAATGTTTTGGTACGGCTTGTATAGCCATGACAAATGATACGACTTATATAGTCATGAGATATGGTATAGTCAGGTATGACTAAGAAAGATGGGACAGAAATGATACAGAAATGATTTGAAAGGTATGCAACTAACAGACTGGATGTGATGAAGTGTACAATAATCTGATGTGATTTGAAAATCACATGATCTCACGAGTAGGCCGGTAAGGCTATGCAGTAGGATATGAAATCCTAAGATACCTACGATTAGCCGGTAAGGCTAGCAGTCTGGGTCCGATATCCAGACAGATATACACCTTTGGCCAGAAAAGGCTATAAAACGGGATTCGATATTGACAGATGAAATGATGGATATATGTGTCATATATAAAGGATTATATATGGATGTATTTATTGTACACGTTATTTGCAGATATGATTACTCACTGAGCTTTGTAGCTCATACCGTTTGTTAAATGTCCCTGCAGGTTAGCATAACCCTGATAAGGGTAAGGATAAAGTCCGTGACTCAAGAAGTGGACTTGTAGATGCTGTCAGTAGCAGCCCGGCTCCAAAGGAGATATGGGTATTATATACTCTCCTTGATACGCTTGTACCCGATTTTATTAAAAATATACCCCTTTGTACTGGTTTTAAGTACTGAAAGCTTTAATTTAAATGAAAAATTTTCAGGGGTGTTTTGTTTTAAAAGCCGGGTGTTACACTAATGGACGAAAATGAATTCGAACTTAATCGTTGGAGGTTGTTTGTTGATCAACTGCTTTTATACATAGGGAACTTTGAAATCAATGCAAAATTCCGAGATGTGGGGCTGGTGAGTATATTATAAAACGATAGTTTATTTATTTGTTTAATATATCTGACATTATTGTAATTGTTTTGGTTTATTTATAGGTGTTTTTCCCGATTGTTGCACGTGATAATTATTACGTGCTATGTTTCGATCTGAGGAGACCATTTTACTACATAATTGATCATTTGCAACACCAGGGAAACCAAAAAAGTAGCTATGGCAGAATACCACAATTTGTGGTATGATAATCACTTTATAATTCTAGAAGAATTATTTCATATGATGTTGAGTAATCATTCTTTTTAATTATATTAGAATTAGTTGAGTCAATGCAGTGAAACAATGGATTAATTAATGTAGTAAATTTTTGTTTAACAGCAAAAGTTCTTTTGTATTTACTTGAAGGAACAAAGACATCCAAATCAATCCGTGTTATGGAAAATGGAGACTAGGGTCATGAAGCTTAATTGGCAAGTGTAGAAGAAAAGTCCTGACTGTGGCTGTTTATCTGATGAGGCACATGGAAATTACATGGGAGAGGCGAAAATACGATGGGGGCTACTCGGGAAGCAACCACATGACAAAAATGCACTAGATCGACTTCGATATAAGTACATGTATAGGATGCTGACATCGGATCTCAACTTGCAGAAAGATAAGGTGATGTTGGAATCAGATGAATATGACAAGCTGGATCTGTGGGAGGAAACTATCAAACTAGATGAATTTGCTAAATCAAAAAAGAAAAAGAAACCAAGGAGGAATGCTTGACTCATAATAAGTCTTTAAAGTTGTCTGAACATCAAGAAGTTGTCATGTTTTGGGTATTACGTTACTAAGTATATGCGTATGTTTGACAGTTTTAATGATGGACGAATGATGTGGCTAGTTATATAGGATTGTTAAAATTTTGGTTTGTTGAGATGGTTAACATATTTTATGGGTAGATAGTAAAATATGTTATGAAAAAAAGGTATTAGTGTGGTATGTTTGTGTTTAATGTAATTATTAAGTGATGGAATGTGTTATTTTGATTTAGAAAAATTAGATAATAATAATCTGATATGGTATCATACACATCATGATATGTAAAAAAAGGATGGGTATAATGGATGTTATTCTGAAAGAATATTCGTTATGGGTTGTGATTTAAAAAAAATGTAATAACAGAATCAATCATGAATTTGTTGAATTAGGTGTCTAAGCCATGACTATAAATTGTATTTATCTTATTAATTGAAACAAAGTCCATTTGGGTTGCCCTCTTAGCTGGAGGATTGATGCAGAGTTCAATAGAGAGAAATTTTGATTTATTAATTGTTTAATAAATCAATAAAAATAAAATAAATGGTTTATTAATATATTTAAGTGTTACTATATTAATTAGAAACTATAATAATTAATTAGAAATTAATCTAGAATTAATTTGATTTAATTCAGTGATTAGTTTAATTAATTAAAAGTGCAGGGACTGGTTTGTATTTATTCAATAGTTAAATAACTGGCTGGCCAGTGGCAGGGGCCAAAGTTGGCGCCTATATGGAGGGCACCTCCATACTTGGCAAAACCTTAATTAGGGTGTAGAAGCCTTGGTCCAAATGGACAACAGGCTTGCCCATTAAGGAGGCTCTTCTAGGGTTTTGACTGTAACACTTGGAGGCTATAAAAGGAGCCTCCTGGCCACCCCAAAACCTGCGCCATCTTCACCATCTCACTGGAACTCTGCTGTCTTCTCTCCTCTTACTTGGGTGTGACTCCATTTGAGGCAGGAAACTTTTGCTGCTAGCTTCTGGATCAAGAATCAAAGGTTGGTTTTCTTAATTTTTATCTTTAGAAATTATTGTTTGGCCTTAGGTTTTATTATATGTTCATAAGATAGAAAAACGTAGATCCTCAATTAGGTTGCATGTGAATTTAGGGTTTATAGTTCATTGTTTGTGCAAAACCTTTCAGTGGTATCAGAGCCAATTTGTTTTTCTTGTGAATTGATATAATTTGCTTTGCATGATTATGGGTATTTGCGAAAATTAGACCCACCAAGAGGCCTTGATCGAACTTGGCAGCTAGGGTTTAGAAAACCCTAGCCTCCTTCCCTTATTTGCAATTTCTTAGTTGCCATGGATAGTAGGTTGTTATTTTTGGTAATTGTTGATTAATTAAATAAGTAGAATCCTTTATCCCATGCTTGCAATTTTCGAAATCTAGTGGATAAAGATAGGTAATTAGTTTGATTAATTTGTAATGCCTATCTTTGATTTAATTAGTTTAATTAAATTGTTTAATTAAAAGAAAAATTAAATCACTTAAGGATTTAATATTAATTTTCGAAATTAAAGCTTAATTTGAGAAAATAGTAAAATAAATTAAATCTAAAATACTCTAAAGATTTTAAAATACATCTTATATATTTATGATTAAAAGTTAATATTTATATGTAAGATAAAATTGGTTAGTCTTACCGTTAGTAGGCCTCATTCACAAAACTGTCCTATAAAGAGGGTATAAGGCGACTGCCTATAAAATGGTAGTCTAATGGGTGTCCACTCTCACCCACCGCTCTCCTAGTCAGTCGAGTGTCGTTAGCCGAACAGGTTTGATAGAACCGTTTAAGCCTCTTAAAAGTATAATGCTATAATTGAAAGTACTAGAACCATTAACAAAATCCCGAATCTAGTTACTTTAGGTTAAAAATGTGAATTGATGCTAATCCATGGAATTGCACATTGCACTTTGTGGAACGTTGGTGGAGCGTGTGTGGTTTACTGGCACACCAATTGGGGTCCACAAGAGTTGCAATGGGTTTGTCGATTTTACCATTATTGATGGAGCGTGCGTGGTTAACTGGCACGTCAATTTGAGATGGTAATTGACTTCGAGAGTACCAAGAGAATTTTCATGGTTATTCACACCCGGTTTGTGATCCTCGGTATCCCAGTCACAAACAGTGGGGCATTCCCGAGATTAAAACATGCTATTTAACAGTTCAATAGATCTCCTAAGAAACTAGGAATTCCATTATAATATGATTATGTTTCCGCGGTGAAATTGGCTGAATCGTCATTTGCCTACCTTATAAAATTTACAATAAAGATTACGACATTCCTGTTCTATATTGTGAATTGTTATAGTTGGGTCCTAGCCTTATTATATTATTTGGGTTAATATAAGGATTATATATGTATCTAATTAAAACTACCTTCTTCTTTATAGATGTCTTCTGTTGACCAAACCGTTCCCCACTCCAACCCCAGTAACGTCACTTCAATCCTGTCATTGTGTTCTAAAGTGACATTAGATGGCATAAACTACAATGACTGGATCCGTAACATCAAGATGGCTCTAAGGTTTGAACACAAAGAGTATGTTCTCGAAACCGAGCTAGTTGAAGTTGACCCAGATACCGCTACTCCCGAGTAAATTGCCTCATACCAAAAACACTCGGATGATGCAACCAAAGTGGCATGCATGATGAGCGCTACCATGAACCTGAACTGCAAAGAATCTATGAGGACTACTGGCCCTACGAGATGCAAAAAGAGCTTGCGGAAACGTTTCGCAAGCAAGACCGTATTGAGAGGAGCGAGGTGGTCAAAGATTTCACGAACAGCAAGCCTAGGGATGGAGAGTCCATCTGCACTCACGTGTAAAGGATGCAAGGTTACGTGGATCGGCTTAGGAAGCTTGCAATGCCTGTACATCAGGAGTTGGCCGTTGACATAGTGCTTAACTCCTTACCAAGTTCTTATGACCAGTTCAGGCTGGTATATCATTTGAACAACAAGCAGACCACTTTGGCTGAATTGCATCGCATGCTTCGTATTGCCGAAAATGGGATGAAGGGTAAAAGTGTACCTACAGTTAGCCAGTCCGTCTTGGCAATTGGATCTGGCAAGGGAAAGAAAAGGAAGGGCCCTCCTAAGCAAAATTAGAGGGAAAAGGTTCATGTCGGGTCATCTAGCAGTGCCCCGAGAGCCTAGTCTTCAGGCGTTCCGCATGTTACGAATCCCAAGGAAGCCGATTGTTTTTATTGCAAGAGAAGGGTCACTGGAAGAGAAGCTGCCCTAAGTACTTGCAGGATATCAAGGATGACAAAGTGAAGCCATCACCAGCAGGTACTTATATAATATCTAATAACTCATCTTCTTGCTGTTCTTGGGTCCTTGACACCGGATGTAGTTTTCATATCTGTTCTGATTTGCAGGGCCTAGAGGAAAGTAGGGAGCTGGAGCACGGTAGAGTGAACCTGGTCATGGGCAATAGGCGAACGTCACCTGTTACCAAGATCGGTGTCTATAGACTAGTGCTTAGTAGTGGAGTTAGTTTAGATTTACATAATTGTTGCTATTCGCCAGATATGGCAAGAAACATAATTTCTTTTCATGCATTGTTCAGACAAGGTTATTATTACACTTTTGATAAATTGAATGGTTCAATTTCAGTTTTTAAAAATGAAGTTTTTATCTTTAATGCTTTGCCTTGTGATGGAGTGTATGAAACTATTATGTGTGTTGAGAATTGTGGTAATAATGTATTAATTATTGATTCTTCAAGTGGTGTAGAAAAGGCGTGTTTGTGACACTGTCGCTTTGGCCATATTAATAAGAAACACATCGCCCAACTCCAAAAGGATGGAGTGTTGGAATCGTTCGACCTTAAATTAGATGATGTATGCGAGTCTTGTTTATTTCGCAAGATGACAAAATCACCATTCAAAGGGTCCTTTGAAAGAGGTGAAGGTATGTTGGATATCATACACACAGATGTGTGTGTTTCCTTCAGAACAACCACAAAAGATGTCACACGGTTCTATGTGACCTTTACTGACGATTTTAGTAGATATGGATATATCTACTTAATCAAGCACAAGTCAGACACCTTTGAAAAGTTCAAAGAGTTTAAAAATGAAGTAGAAAATCAATTGGGCAGAAAGATAAAGATGCTTAGATCCGACAGAGGCGGTGAGTATCTTAGTATCGAGTTTCTCGGTTATCTAAAGGAATGTGGAATAGTTTCACAGTTGTCGCCTCCTAAGACACCATAGTTGAACGTTGTTCCTGAGAGACGAAACCTAACCCTGCTAGACATGGTTCGTTCCATGATGAATCAAGCTTCACTTCCAATCTATTTCTGTGGGTATGCCTTAGAGACTGCGCCCCATATCCTTAACCTTGTCCTAACTAAGAAGGTTGCAAAGACACCTCACGAGATGTGGATGGGGGAAATTCCCTCATTAGCATACATCAAAGTCTGAGGTTGTGAGGCTTTAGTGAGACGAGAGACTCAAGACAAACTCGCAGAAAGAAGTGAGAAGTGCTTTTTCATCGGATACCCAAAATAGTCGTTTAGATACTTGTTCTACAGACCAAGCGAGGAGATGGTCTTTATAGCTAGACGAGGAGTCTTTCGAGAGAGAGAGTTCATTTTCAAATAGGACAGTGGGAGTACAATTGATCTCGAAAAGATTCAAGAGACACCCGATGAAACAACCTTAGGAGAAACTAGCCACCAACATGAGGAAGAGGTTCATGTTGGACCAACTGACATTTCATTACCTCTTAGGTGCTCGGGTAGAGTTAGCATGCCACCCGAGTTTTATGGTTTCCATATAACTCCGGATGGTGACATGTTTGTCAGTGATCATACATTGACAAATTTCGATGAGCTAGCTAACTACCATGAAGCGGTGGTGGGCCCCGAGTCAGCCAAGTGGAAAGAGGCAATGGACAGCAAGATCAAGTCCATGTATGACAATCAACTTTGGAACTTGGCTGACAATGTGCCAGGTCGAAAGACAGTCGGGTGCAAGTGGATCTTCAAGAAGAAGACCGACATGGATGGAAAGGTACACACCTTTAAGTTTGGCTGGTCGTGAAGGGATTCACTCAAACCCCGGGGGTTGATTATGATGAAACCTTCTCACCAGTAGCCAAGATTAAGTCCATTAGGATAATGCTTGCCATAGCTGCGTTTCATGATTATGAAATTTGGCAGATGGATGTCAAAACCAGTTTCCTTAGTGGGAAGTTGATTGAGGATGTTTACATGAATCAGCCAGAAGGTTTTGTAGACACAAAGCATCCTAACAAGGTGTGTAAGCTTGAGAAATCAATCTACGAATTGAAACAAGCTTCTCGCAATTGAAATCTTTGTTTCCATGAGAAAGTCGAAGAATTTGGTTTCTCTAGAAGTGAAGATGAGTTATGCATATATGTCAAGGCTAGTGGGAGTATAGTCACTTTTCTGGTGTTGTATGTTGATGACATACTGCTCATGGGAAATGAGGTTCCGACCTTGCAAGATGTCAAGTCTTGGCTCGGGAAGTGTTTCGCCATGAAAGACCTTGGAGAAGCTGCCTATATTCTAGGGATAAGTATATTAAGAGATAGAAAGAAAAGACTTATAGGTCTTAGTCAGTGTACATGCTTGGAAAAGGTACTAAAAAGGTTTAGTATGGAAAATTCCAAGAAGGGAGAGCTACCTATCCAAAGTAATGCCAAGTTGAGTAAGACTCAAAATCCGAGTACCGATGAGGAAATAGCTAAGATGAATCGAGTACCATAAACTTCGGCAGTAGGGTCGATCATGTATGCTATGACATGTACTCGCCCCAACGTATCCTTTGCTCTGAGCATGGTTAGTCGGTACCAGGGAAATCCCGGTAAGGCGCATTGGATAGCGGTAAAGAACATAATTAAGTATCTACGAAGGACGAAGAACATGGTGTTAGTCCTTGTTGGCAGTGATGGCTTAAAAGTGAGTGAATACACAGATGCCAGCTTCCAGACAGATAGAGACAATGGTCGGTCTCAGTCGGGCTGGGTGTTTCTCTTAAACGGTGGAGCGGTCACTTGGAAAAGTTCCAAGCAAGAGAAGGTGGCTGATTCAACGTGCGAATCAAAGTACATAGCAGTGAGTGAAGCGTCTAAGGAAGCGGCTTGGCTGAAGAACTTCATCGGTGACCTTAGAGTTGTCCCAAGCATTCAGGAGCCGATGGAACTATTCTGCCATAATGAAGGAGCGGTTGCTTTGACAAAGGAACCGCAAGATCATGGAAAGTCCAGACATATCAACAGAAAGTACCATTACATTCGACATCGGGTAGAAGAAGGTCACCTCCTGGTTAAGAGGGTATCATCAGAAGACAATCCTGTAGATCCTTTGACTAAGGCTTTGAGTAGGATCAAGCACAATCAGCATGCTCGAAGCATTGGACTGAAGGATGATATTAGTTTTAGCAATTAGATAGGTTGAAACTTGTAACAATATAAATGTAATTGACATTGGCGATTTTATAATGGAGATTTATAAATGAGTATTGTTTACTGCTTCTGTCAATTGTTTAATATTATGTTTCATTTTTGCATGTTTAACTTCCTGAGTAAATTCGATTATTCAAAGTTCCACAGTTACTCATACTTTTAGGGAGTAAGTATGAATGAAGACTGTCATGAACTGGTTTGTAGATTGTCTAAGGAGTTAGACATTGCAGTAAGACTGCTACAACGTTCATGAGTACTTAGAAATAGAGATTTGAGTATTGGATAAAACTCATGCTCAACAGATTGCTTCATGGATTATATCATAAGCAATGTTGAGACGATAATATATTATGATCTTAAAGTGGAGAGATATGAGTTGTAATTTGCAAGACAGTTGCTCATTGATAATGCGAAAATGTATCGGTAACTCGATGTTATAAAACACATTGTTGTGAGTGATCTGACTGGTAAACGCTATAACCATATGAGTCGAAACTTATTCGTCCCTTGACCTGACGGGAAACAGATGTCTATAGGCCTCTCGATGATTTTGAAGTCATAAGCAAAATCGAAAATCGAGAAACAGAGTATCGGACCGAGATTGATCTTAATCCATGTCTTGAGTCTGAAAAACATATTGTTGGACGGAGGATCATCTGATCAGTTATCTTTGGACAGAACAGACTGGGTTAGTGTTCAGTAACAGTTTCTGAGAAACTGAGATTTATTAATCAGAAGATAAATTGACAATTAAAGTCATAGACTTATCCAAGTGGGAGACTGTTGGATTAGGTGTCTAAGCCATGACTATAAATTGTATTTATCTTATTAATTGAAGCAAAGTCCATTTGGGTTGCCCTCATAGCTGGAGGATTGATGTAGAGTTCAGTAAACAGAAAGGTTGATTTATTAATTGTTTAATAAATCAATAGAAATAAAATAAATAGATTATTAATATATTTAAGTGTTAATATATTAATTAGAAACTATAATAATTAATTAGAAATTAATCTAGAATTAATTGGATTTAATTCTGTGATTAATTTAATTAATTAAAAGTACAGGGTCTGGTTTGTATTTATTCAATAGTTGAATAACTGGCTGTCCAGTGGCAGGGGCCAAAGTTGGCGCCAATATGGAGGGCACCTCCATACTTGGCGAAACCCTAATTAGGGTTTGGAAGTCTTGGTCCAAATGGTCAACAGGCTTGCCCATTAAGGAGGCTATTCTAGGGTTTTGACTGTAACCCTTGGAGGATATAAAAGGAGCCTCCTGGCCACCCCAAAACCTGCACCATCTTCACCATCTCACTAGAACTCTGCTGTCTTCTCTCCTGCTACTTAGGTGTGAGTCCATTTGAGGCAGGAAACTTTTGCTGCTAGCTTCAGGATCAAGAATCAAAGGTTGGTTTTCTTGATTTTTATCTTTAGAAATTATTTTTTGTCCTCAGGTTTTGTTATATGTGAACTTAGGGTTTCCAGTTCATTGTTTGTGCAAAACCTTTCAAAATTGTGTTGAAAAAAAAGTGTGGAAGGAAAATGAAAAGTAATAATTATAGAAGTAATTATGAAAGAATACACCGTATGAGTTGTGTTGTAATGTATAATTATAATAAATTGGCACTCTTTTAGAATTTAACAAGAAATGTAAGATTATATTCTTAAAGAATGTTAAGTGTAAAACAAAAGGGCTACATTGTTATGTATGATACTTGTTAATAAATTCTAGAAGAATTAGTAAACGTATTCAACTGAAAAATTCAATACATATAAAAGTATCCACCGTAAAAGGAAAGACAGAAAAATTATTAAAGATAACAATGAAAATTAGTTATACTAAACTTGTTTGTTTCTAGACGGATAATTCCTCTTGTCATGATTGACCATCTGCTTGCATGTGGCGCACATTCGCTTCGGCTTCGAAGATTGCTGAGATAGAATTTCACTTGTACTTCTATGTCTTTTGCCACGACTACCACAACCTTTGTTCTTTTTGTTGGATGGATTCTGAATTTGTATTTCATCGGGAATTGTAATGCCTAGGATCTTCTCATATTCAGTTGTCTTGTTAAGGGTTGAATGAGGAGCAACATTATCACAATACTTGTTCTTCAAGTCAATCTGGTCTTCAAAATATTGCTTAAGCTTCATAGGATCATTACTCAGGACAGATACACAGTGATAAATCGTAGAATAAATGTCAATTGCCGTCTTGTGAACATGGCTATCGCTTTGACCCTTCTTAAAACGCTTCCTCAAAATTTCTGTAGGAATTAAATCTCTACACCAACACCTCGATATATATCGATCCGGTATGCTATCAAATTGGATATACTTGATAACACAAAAGACATGTCTACATAATAGTCCAATAAGTTCAAAATGCATACAACTACATGATATTATGTCAGTATCTTTGACATAAGCAACCTACAAAAGTTCATACAAACATAGTAACAAAAACATATAAATTCGTAACTTAAAAAACAAAAAATATTAAAATATACCTGGAACTCTGAATCTTTCAAAAGGTTGTTGTAATGGTATTCGTCGGAAGAATCTTCATTCTCAGATTTTTGTTTGTTACGTGTGCTAATAGATGTCTTCCTCTCCAATACAATAAATGTATCAACGCTTTCGACACAGTTTAAATTCTTAATCAAACAACTTTTTTCAGATTCAAAAATCTCTTCTTGTACCTGATAAAAAATTTTCCGTGTGTATATTCTTGCTGCATGAGGTTCGTATGGAAGATATGACAATATTTTCAGAAAAGTGGTTGCAGTACGGAAATCAGATTCGTTTTGATTATGCCTTTGACGATCCATTGTGGCGTCAAATGTCATCATAAAATTGATGAGATACGATCCAGCAAGTGTACTCTTCTGAAATGACCAATTTTGGCTTTCCGACAGTGATGTGGTTCGCATTAAACCTGACATAGGAATATCCCTAAAGTATGCGGGTATCCAATTACTATGCCGAGCATACATATCTCGCAACCATTTATTATCGTTTGTTAAAATCTGGATTGTTATAAACTTGCGCAGATACCTACATCATAAACAAATATTAAAATAGGATTTTAAAGTATCAAATATGTTATAAATCACGTAATTAGATTAATTTCATGTGTTACCTTGTTTGGAAGCTTAGATGTTATGTGCCACTTACATAAACGATGATGGACTTTTGGAAATACTTCTTCAATCGCTTTTTTCATCGCTGGGTCTTGATCAGACAATACTATAGTAGGTTGCTTGCCAAAAGCTTTGATAAATGAAGTGAGCAACCACGTATAAGAATCTGTATCCTCTCTATTGAGAAATCCAGCACCAAATGTGACACATTTTGTATGGTTATCTATTCTGGTAAACGAAACAAAAACCATATGATACCTGTGAAGATTAGAAACTTGTTATAAATATATAGAAAGTTCGTAACAAAAAAATTTAACAATTCACCTGTTACTGTCGAATGTAGCATCAAAGGAAACAACCTCTCCAAATTCCTTATAATTATACTTGACAGTTTCATCTGCCCAAAACATCGCATTGAGTTGTTTCTCCACAACCCTACATTAAAATGTGAAATTTGATGCATATTTACTCCGATCTTCCATAATGTTAACAATCAACTGGGCATCGCTACCGCCAATGAAACAATTCTGATCCCTCATATAATTCTTGAAATCAACAAGAAGTCCACCACGGGTTGAGCACCCACCTTGGATACCAGTAAGCAATCTATACGACTTTGCAGCACCAACATTTTGTATTGTCATGTTATGAAGAAAAGTTTTTGTACTAAAATTTAATTGCCTACTAGTACGAGAAAATTGCATGTTATCCTTGCTAATTAGCATATGATTTGATTCTCAACAAATTTATGTACCAGATACTTATTTGTACCAGGAATAAGCTTAAAATCAATATACGCCTTACATTCTGTCCTATGTAAGTCTTTTCTTCTTTTAATCTTTTTGTACTGAATATTAACAGTATCAACATTACCTGTATTAGGTTTCCCTTCTCTGTTGCATAACAGGTATATAGTACTGATAATACCACCATTAATCTTTGTACTGGATCCTTCTCTAATGTCAAAAACCGCTTCAAATGCATAACTTTTGTACGTTTCAACAGTTGCGTTATATGAATCAAAAACATCATCGACTTTGGGCTTTTTACTCGTTTTAGGAGTCCAGTAGGGTGTGCCGCCAGGTGAGACAAAATCATTACTAAATATTGATTCCTCTGTATCTGTAAAAAAAATAATACGCTATTTGCGTTAAAAGGTAAGTAATGTTAACAACATGTAATTAAGACGTATGTGTTTTTTCCTGAAAGAATTTGTTGATACATACTGAAGCATGAAGTACATGACATAACTACACGTATGGTTCCATTCTGGAATAATATGTTGATAACTTGTGACACACTAACAACATCTTCTCTATGCATCATCGAATTTATGCATCAAAACTGAAAAAACTTACCTAAATTTGATTCGTTAATACTATAAATGAAATCTTTGATTGGGTCTGATGTGCCTTCGTCTGGAAAAATAAATGTTGTGATTTATGCATCATCGAAAAGTGCATCAAAACTGAATAAAAATCTTACCTGCATTAATATTATAAATGAAATCTTCGATTGGTTGATGTGCCTTCGTCTGGAAAAAAAATTACTTATGTTGTGATTTATGCATCATCGAAAAGTGCATTAAAACTGTAAAAAATCTTACCTGTATTTGATTCGTTAAAATTAAAAATGGAATCTTCGGTTGGCTGTGATGTGCCTTCGTCTGTGTTCCCATTGATTCGATCTTCTTTGTCCATGATGAAACCTTGCAGAGAAGACGATGTGTTAAGAAAGATGGAAGACAAAATCAATTAAAAAAGATATCTACAAATAAAAATCGCATATTTTAAGGAACACCATATTTTTAGGAACGGTATCTTTGAAATCTTCTTGTTAACAATATCAACGATATATTTTAAATCTATATCTGATTTTATTGGAATTAAATTGATAATAAACAAAATATATTATCAAATAATAAAATCAAAATCTGTTTATTTTATCATGATATGTGTTTACTTACAAAGCCTGAATTTGGTTATAAAAGTTAATATATATATTCTTATAGAATCTGAACATAATATAAAAATATTCATTTGACTATTAAACAAAACATAAATATAATAACACATTTTCTGACAGAATATACATACAATTTGTATTACCATCGAATCGGAACAATATCATCAAAAGAACATTCTCATTGAATATAAACGAAAATCCATATCAAATACATAGTAATAGAATTGAATCTCTGAACATATGTTCTAAAATACTAAACTTCATAACATATATTAATTAAATTAATGCATATGGACAATTTCTGCTGTCGTGATCGGTAAATGCATTGCAGATTTTACAAAATCTTCTACTCTCCAAAATCTCGATAATTTCATCGTCTTGGAACAGCACATTCTTTAATTCCTTCTGCAGCATGCAATTGTCTGAAACCATCTGGTAAATCATAAAAGAAACGATAGATGTCGAATAAGATCAAATCAAAACAAAAAAACCTATTAGTAATTGAATGAACATGAATTGTGTAAAACAATTTACTAACCTTGATTAATATATACTCAAAATCTTGATGTTCATTGACTCCTGAAGTCGATTGAAGATGAACTGATTTCTCGATAAATGAAGGCATCTTCTTACAGTCGATGTTCAAATCAAATCTCCACAAACGAATATGAAACCGATCGAATTAATGGAATATGAAAATGATTTCTGCATTAAATCTCGTAAGGTTGTTATAGATACATACCAATTCTATGTTATCTATAATTAAAGTTACCATTTTAATAGGATTGTATTTAAAGAATTATATAATCATGAATATTGAATTGCTGAAAATACCCTTTAAAAATGATTGGCTGATATTTTGTCACACACTCACACAATATTTAGCCTCCACATATGAACTTACATCTATATATATATATATATATATATATATATATATATATATATATATATATATATATATGTATGTATGTATATATATATATATATATATATATATATATATATATATATATATATATATATATATGTGTGTGTGTGTGTGTGTGTGTTTTAAACATTTTAAACTATCTTATTCAATTAATTCAATTAAAATCAATTAACAATTAATTAAACAAATAATAATATCCTATTGAATAATCATATTAAGGTAACAGGCATATAAGGCAGCAATGCAAGTTAGAAAACTTGCAAAGCAAGGCTAGGGCAGTAACCCTAGCCGCCAAACACATAAGGAGGCACAGAAACCTTTCATAAACCCTTGCAATTTTAGATGGACACACAAGGTGGCACAAAAAATCCATCTAAAACCTAGTATAAATATAAAACAGGCAAAGGGGCACAAAAACATTATGGGTGTCGATTTTAACATGCATAAACAAGAACATTCAAGTTTCTAACATGCATCCTATGATCATGATATAATTAAAAACTTGAATTTCTATCATAACCCTATGATAAAATCGATTTACACATTAAACAGGAAATCAAATTCAGCAGTTTAAGATCAAAGTGCTAATATCCTATGAACAGAAGCTCTGATACCACTGTGGGGATTTGATCACATAAGAATATAACACATGTAGCGGAAGACAGATAAGATCAAATCATATAAATTCCATAAACATCGTTTAGAATCATGCAATTCATAATAGATCATAGCAACTTTAAAACATAAAGAATGTACCTTAGCAAGTCTTCCCCTTTGTGATCTGAACATGGCCACGATTTCAAGAATGATCAGGATCCAAAGTATGAATCTCTCTAGTGGCTTGTACCTAGGGACAACCATAAAACCAGGCAGATCAAAACCAAAGAACTCTAACCCTAGAGAGGGAAGATATTTTGCAGATGGAGGAGGGAGGAGGGGTGTTGGCGGCTCAAGGGTTTTGGATGCCTTAGGGTGTCACCCCAAGGCCTCTATTTATAGTCCATGGGATCCTAGGGTTTCAAACTTAGGAGCTTTTTGGCGGCCGCACCTACTGGACTTGTTCCATTGGTTATATCTTTAATCAATTACAATTCAGTCCCTTTAATTGATTCCGAATTAATTCTAGATTAATTTATCAATTATTCTTTTTAGTTTCTAATTAATTTATTTTATAATAAATTAATAAACTATATAACCTTTCCTCTATTTGGACTCTGAATATATGTTTGGGTTTTGAGGGCAACCCAAAAGGACTCTACCTTTTATCAGAAGTATTATAACAAGTTGATGACCTTGGACATTATTCAAACAACTTTAACAATGATAATTTGAGGATAAGGAAAGATACCAACCACTTAGGCTCTAATACCAAGTGATGAAACCGGTTAGGGTTAATATGACAAGTAAATTGCAGAATAATTAAAGACAAATTTTAAACATATGTAGACAATAAAGTAAAGAATGCTAAAGTAATAACAAGTATATGGAAGTTTAAGTTATGTGTAATTCACATGGAAGGGATGATCAAAATAGATTACAAATATGGTCTTTTATAAGGAAAGACTGAGACCCATACCCTAATATAAGAATACATAAAGTGCAACAAATAGTGAGCAGTCTCCATATACAACACCATTTTTATCTGACAACAAATACTAACCTAAGGTACATATACAACGTGCAACTTAGATACACTAGTATATGCTCAACATCGCATCCACTATACTTTGGTTAGACAAGCTTCGTTTTGCATAATTCAAAAAGTAACTTCGCAAAAACTAAATTGTTCGCATCATCTCCTGAAACAAGAAGTCTTATTACAAGCAACATGCTAACTTCCAAGGGTTCACTAGTTTATATTATAGTATACGTATACAATGACATTTGTGTGGTTGGCTTGCATAAAAGAAAATTGATGATTATGCATATAATGAATGTGAGTGCATAATGGTAAACAAAATCTAGCAACAAAGATCAAGAAAATTGTTGAACGTAATGGGATAACCAAAAATCTATTAGGATGGTACCTCCTTTCACAAAGTAGATAATGTTTTCTTCATATTTTGGGTTAGGTTAGGGGCCACGTAATGTGACTCAGTATTTTATTGAACCAAGATGTTGTACAGTAAGTGTTTTTGTCACACAAGGTTATATGGTCTTTCTATATATATATATATATATATATATATATATATATATATATATATATATATATATATATATATATATATATATATATATATATATATATATATATATATATATATATATATATATATATATCATGCATAATATGAATTGAACGAAATAACTTGTTTAAAGCTTTTCAAAAGTACTTTGAGTCTAAAACTCATGTAGGTCACTAAATGTTTTCGTGTTATGTATTTCTATTCATATGCTATTTATCTCAGGTTCGAGCTCAAAAGTATAAAACTCAAGATGAAATGCTAGATGTGGTTTTTGCAAAGATTAAGTGGAGTGGAGCTTGTGATAGACTCCTAATTATGGTTATATGTATTAATCTTATTTTTCTTGCTATGGTTGTTTGTTTTGGTATAAACATTTAACACCCATGGATGATAATATCTAAACAAATATATTTTTGTTGGACTGTATTTTATAATTCATGACCTAGTCATGAAAATGTTTATAAACCATTGCATCATAATGTTTAAAGAAAGAGGGTGTTACATATGTGTTTATTTGTTGATTTATCTAAGCAATTCTAATCACAAGCAGTCAACACTGGTTGTTACCTAGTGAATAGATCTCCATTGAGTGCAATTAACTTAAGGATTCTTAAAGAGGTATACTCAAATAAAACCTTTGGTTTAGGTATATTTAGTTAATAGATCTCCATTGAGTGCAATTAACTTAAGGATTCTTAAAAAGGTATACTCCAATAAAACCTTTGGTTTAGGTATATTTGGTTGCCATGCTTTTGCTCATGTTAATGATAGTAATCTAGAGCTGAGGGTTACACAGTACATATTTCTAAGATCTGCAACTAGAATGAAAGGTTATTGACTGTGGTGTACTGGTGAATGAAAGGCTCTAAATTTTATTATCACCAGAGATGTTACCTTTGTTGAAATTGATATGTGTAACTAGAGAGGAGAAAGTACAACTATGGTATGACAAAAGGATCGAGGTGCTAGCCAAAATGTGGAATTTGAATCTCAACCCTTAGAGAGAATTAACATAAATATTGAACAAGTAGATGATGAACATTCTAGACAAAATGAATCTTAACAAAAAAACATGGAAGAGGATTCTAGAGATGATAAGGCTGGTAGGGAAGAAGAATACGTGGAATCTATAGTTATATGAAGACAAAAGAGGAATATGCCGACAGGTATGTTGGTTGTGTCTATACTTATAGCATTGCTTCTGTAGCATATCCACTAGCGATTGGAGATGATATTAGTACAAATGAGCTTTAGTTTTATAAAGTGGATATAGCCGAAGAAAATATAGCAAATTGGTTAGCATCAATAAATGAATAAGTGTATTAGAAAACACAGAAACTTGGTATCTCAGTTCATTAGTAAACGAAGCAAAACCAGTAGGATGCAAATGGGTTTTCGAAAGGAAAAAAAGGAATCACTAGAGTTGAACCAACAAGGTTCAAAGCAAGTATGGTGGCTTAGGGGTTCTTGTAGAAGGAAGGAATCCCATATTGAGGTTTTCTCAACTTATAGCGAATTACAAGACAATTGAGGTTCTATTAGCCACGGTGAGTGCACTTAATATGGAGTTTGAGCAGCTTGATGTCAACTATAATTCATCATGGTAATCTAGAAGAAAAGATTTATATGTCCCAACCCTAAAAGATTCCTCGACTCCAAGAAAGATTATGTATGTTTGTTAAAGAAATCTCATTATGGTTTGAATTTGTCCCCAAGAAAATGGTACAAAAGGTTTGATTCGTTTTTGATTTCTCATGGCCATCTTCGAAACTAGTTTGATGATTTTGTCTACTCAAAGGAATTGTTTGATGGTTCCTACATATATTTATTGCTATACATGGATGACATGTTAAATTGCAACTAAGAATAAAGCTGAAATTAACGACTTTAAAGCTTTACTGAAAATTGAGTTTGAAATGAAGGATTTAGGTGTAACAAAGAAGATATTGGCTATAGAGATTAAGAGGGATAAAAGACAAAAGGCTAAGATATCTCTCTCAGCAAAGTTACGTTGACAAAAAGGATTATATGGGTATAGTTCAACATTCAAGTGCTGTGTGAAGTCTCATGTATAATATAGTCTGTACGAGACCAGATTTAGCTCACGCACTTAGTGTGGTAAGTATATTAATGAGCAATCCAAGAAAGGTTCACTTGAATGACTAACATTTGTTTGCTTCATGGTGCTAACACATGAAGTAAAAGGTTGGTTGGCTATGCATTCTTAGACCACGATGGTGATCTAGTGAAAAGTATATGAATGACATGTTACATCTTCAGTTTATTATGTTGTGTTATAAGTTGGAAGTCAACACTACAATCCATTCTTTCTTTTTCCAACAAATGAAGTAGAATACATGTTAATAGCCAAAGGAATAAAGGAGATCATTGTTGGATTAGGTGTCTAAGCCATGACTAATAATTAGTATTTACCTAATTAATAGTAGCATAGTCCATTTGGGTTGCCCTCATAGCAGGAGGTTTAGTAGAAGGTTCAGTAGAGAGAAACATTGATTTATTATGTGATTAATAAATCAATAGAAATTAAATATATGGTTTATTAATATATTAAAGTGATAATATATTAATTAGAAACTATATTAATTAATTAGAAATTAATCTGGAATTAATTAGAATTAATTTGGTGATTAAATTAATTAATTAAAGGTGCAGGGACTGAAACTGTAATTATTCGATAGTTGAGTAAGTGGCAGTGTGAGTGAGTGTAATAACCAGAAACCTGCGCCAACTTTACCCTGACTCTTTCTGGATTTCGTGACCTGCCTGTTCCCTGGGTGTGACTGCATTTGAGGCAAGATAGTTTTGTTGCTTCGCTTCCAAGAAACACTAAAAGGTTAGTTTTCTAATTCTCTTCTTTTAGTTTATTTTTTCTGGCCTTTAGGATTTTATTATATGTTTAATTACAAGAAAACATAAATCGTCCTAGGTTGCATGTGAACTTAGGATTTAGTTCATTGATTTGCATAAAACCCTATAGTGGTATCAGAGCTTTTTGGTTGTTTTCTTGTTAAACTGCTATAATTGTTTTCCTAAAAATTAGGGTTTAAACCTTATAAACCCTAATGAGGCTATAATCGATTTTGGGTTAGGGTTTTGAAAACCCTAACCCCTCCCCTCCTTATTTGCGATTTTGGCTCCTAAGGTTTTAGAAGGTTTTCTATTTTTGGTAACTTTAATTATTTAATTAATTGGATAACCTTAAACCCTTTGCTTGCTATTTTCGATAATTAGGGGTTTAAGATAGGCTTAAATTAATTTGATTAATTTGTGATACCTATCTTAATTTAATTAATTTAATTAACTGTTTAATTAAAAGATAATTATTGGTTTAACTGAATTTTAAATTTAATAGCCTTAAATTTCGAAATATTAAAAGATAAAACCAAGAATATTTTAAAAGTCTAAAATATTAATTTAATTAATTGCTTAATTAAAAGACAATTTAAAGGTTTAATTTAAATTTAAATTTAATAGTTTAAATTCCATTAAATTAAAAGATAAACCTAAAACATTTTAAAAGGTTTAAAATTCATCTTATATATATTATACTTAAAAGTTAATATTATATGTATAAGATTAAATGGTTAGTCAAATCAATAGTAGGCCTCATTCACAAAGCTGGTCTATAAAGAGGGTATAAGGAGACTGCCTATACAATGGCGGTCTAATGGGTGTCCACTCTCACCCACCGCTCTCCTGACCAGTGGAGGGTCGTTAGCCGAATGAGTTTGATAGGACCGCCTAATCTCATTAAAAGTATAATGATATTATTCAAAGTACTAGAATAACTTAATAAAACCCCAATCTAGTTACTTTAGGAAAAATGTGAATTGGTGCTAATCCATGAAATTGCACATTGCACTTTATGAAACATTGGTGGAGCGTGTATGGTTTGCCGGCACACCAATAGGGGTTCATAAAGAGTTACAATGGGTTTCTCGTGTGTTATCATTATTGATGGCACATCAATTAGAGATGGTAACTGACCCCGAGAGTACCAAGCTAATTTGCATGGTTATTCACACCCGGTTTGTGATCCTCGGCATCCCAGTCACAAACAGTGGGGCACATCCGAGATTAAAACATGCTATTGAACAGTTCAATAAATCTCAAAAGAATCTAGGAATTCCATTATAATATGATTATTTTTCCGCGGTGGAATTGGCTGGATCGCCATTCGCCTACCTTTATAAAATTTACAATTAGACTACGGCATCCCTCTTCTATATTGTGACTTGTTATAGATGGGTCCTAGCCTTATATTTATTATTGCGTTATTATAAGGATTAGTATATATATATATATATATATATATATATATATATATATATATATATATATATATATATATATATATATATATATATATATATATATATATATATATATATATATATATCTATTTGAAATTATCCTCTTTTATAGATGTCTTCTGCTGATCAATCCGCCCCCACTCTAACTCCAGCAATGTCACATCTATCCTATCATTGTGTTCCAAAGTTACATTGGATGAAACTAACTACAATGATTGGATCCGCAACATTAAGATGGCTCTAAGGTTTGAACATAAAGAGTATGTTCTGGAAACCGAGCTTGTTTACATTGACCCTGATACTGCTACTCCCGAGGAACTCGCCTCATACACAAAACACTCTGATGATGCAATCAAGGTGGCTTGCATCATGATTGCTACCGTGAACCCAGAATTGCAGAAAATATATGAAGACTACTGGCCCTATGAGATGCACAAATAGCTCGCGGAAAAGTTCCGCAAGCAGGAACGCATCAAGAGGTGCGAGGTGGTCAAAGCCTTCACCAACGGGAAGCCAAGGGATGGAGAGTCCATCAGCAACCACATGAAGAGGATGCAGGGATATGTGGAAAGGCTTAGGAAGCTTGAGATGCCAGTCCATGAGGATTTAGCTGTAGACATAGTGCTAAATTCCTTACCAAGTTCATATGACCAGTTCACGCTGGCGCATCATTTGAACAACTCTCAGGCCACTCTGGCTGAGTTGCATCGCATGCTCTGCATAGCTGAAGACGGGATGAAGGGTAAAAGTGTACCCTCAGTTAGCCAGCTCGTCATGGAAATTGGTGGTGGAAAGGGGAAGAAGAGAAAGGGCCCTCCCAATCAGAATTGGAGGGAAAAGGTCCATGTTGGATCATCCAGCAGTGGCTCGAGACCCAAGTCTTCTGGCATTCCTTACAATGCCAACCCCAAGGAAGCTGACTACTTCTACTGCAAGGAAAAGGGTCATTGGAAGAGAAGCTGCCCGAGATACTTGGAAGACTTGAAAGATGGCAAAGTGAAGCCGTCTTCAGCAGGTATATACACTATCTCTAAAAACTCACCATCTTCCAGTTCTTGGGTCATTGATACAGGATGTAGTTTTCATATTTGTTCTGATTTGCAGGGCCTAAAGGAAAGCAGGGAGGTGGAGCATGGTAGATTGAACCTGATCATGGGGAATAGGAGATCGTCGCCTGTTACCAAGATCGGAATCTATGTTTAGTGCTTAGTAGTCGTGTTTTTTTAGAACTGATAAATTGTTGCTATTCACCAGAAATGGCAAGAAACATTATTTCCTTTCATGCATTGTTTAGACAAGGTTTCCAGTTTGCTTTTGATAATATTAATGGTTCCATTTCTGTTTTTCAAAATGGTACTTCCATTTTTACTGCTTTACCTTGTGATGGTATGTATAAAATGGTACAATGTGTTGACAATTTAGGACATAGTGTAAATTATATTGATTATTCTAGTGGTGTAGAAAAGGCGTGCTTGTGGCATTGTCGTCTTAGGCACATTAACAAGAAACGCATCGCCCAACTCCAAAAGGATGGAGTGTTGGAATCATTCGACCTAAAATCGGATGATGTATGCGAATCTTGTATTTTGGGCAAGATGACTAAATCACCTTTCAAATGGTCCTTTGAAAGAGGTGAAGGTCTGGTGGACATCATACACACAGATGTATGTGGTCCCTTCAGATCAACCACAAAGGATGGCACACGGTTCTACGTGACCTTTACTGACGATTTTAGTAGATACGTGTATATCTACTTAATCAAACACAAGTCAGACACGTTTGAAAAGCTCAAAGAATTCAAAAATGAAGTTGAGAATCAATTGGGCAGGAAGATAAAGATGATCAGATCCGACAGAAATGGTGAGTATCTTAGTATCGAGTTCCTAGACTATCTGAAGGAATGTTGAATAATTTCACAGTTATCACCTCCTCGAACACCACAGTTGAACGGTGTTGCCGAGAGGCGTAACCGAACCCTGTTAGACATGGTTCGTTCCATGATGAGTCGAGCTTCACTTCCCATCCACTTTTGGGGGTATGCCTTAGAGACTGCCGCCCACATCCTCAATCTTGTCCCAACTAAGATGGTTGCTAAAACACCTCATGAGATATGGACGGGGAAAGTTCCCTCGTTAGCACATATCAAAGTCTGGGGTTGTGAGGCTTCCGTTAGACGAGAAACTCACGACAAACTCGAAGACAGAAGCGAGAGGTGTATTTTCATTAGATACCCCAAACAGTCTTTTGGATACTTGTTCTACAGACCAAGAAAGGACGTGGTCTTTGTAGCTAGACGAGGAGTCTTTCGAGAGAGAGAACTCATATTCAAAGAGGACAGTCGGAGTACCATTGATCTTGAAGAAATTCAAGAGATACCAGATAATGCAACCTTAGGAGAAACTAGCAACCAACAAGAGGAAGAAGTTCCTGTTGGTCCGACTGATATATCCTTACCTCTTAGGTGCTCCAGTAGAGTTAGCATGCCACCCGAGTTTTATGGATTCCATATAACTACGGATGGAGATACGTTTGTCAGTGATAGGTCACTGATAAACTTCGATGAACCAGCTAACTACCGGGATGCGATGGCGGACCCTGAGTCTACCAAATGGAAAGAGGCAATGGACAGCGAGATCAAGTCCATGTATGACAATCAAGTTTGGAACTTGGTTGACAATGCACCGGGTCGAAAGACAGTCGGGTGCAAGTGGATCTTCAAAAAGAAGACCTACATGGATGGAAAGGTACACACTTTCAAGGCAAGACTGGTTGCGAAGGGCTTTACTCAAACCCCAGGGATTGACTATGATGAGACCTTCTCACAAGTGGCCAAGATAAAGTCTATAAGGATTATGCTAGGCATAGCTGCATTTCATGACTATGAAATTTGGCAGATGGACGTCAAAACTGCTTTCCTTAATGGGAAGTTGACTGAGGTTGTTTACGTGAATCAGCTAGAGGGTTTTGTCGATGCCAAGTATCCTAATAAAGAGTGTAAGCTTGAGAAATCGATCTACGGATTGGAACAAGCTTCTCGCAGCTGGAATCTTTGTTTCCTTGAGAAAGTTAAAGAGTTTGGTTTCTCCAGGAGTGAGGATGAGTCCTGCGTATATGTCAAGGCTAGTGGGAGTATATTCACTTTTCTCGTGCTGTATGTTGATGGCATACTGCTCATGGGAAATAACATCCCAACCCTGCAAGATGTCAAGTTGACAACGCCTAGTAATATCAAGTATTTTAGTCGTTGTTGAGCCCTATTCTTAGTGAAATTATATCATATATGCTTTGGTATTCTCACTTTTTGTGTCAGTGCTTGATTGGAAAGAAATGATGTAAATAGGATTGAGAAAGCTGATTCTAGAAGAGTCGCATAAGTCAAAGTATTCCATTCATCCTGGGAGTACCAAGACTTATCAAGATTTGAAAAGACAGTATTGGTGGCCTGGAATGAAGAAGAGGATAGCTAAGTACATCTCCAAGTGTGTCATTTGTGCGCAAGTTAAGGCGGAACATCAGGTCCCGCATGGAGATGCTCAGTCATTGCATATTCCAGCCGGAAAGTGGGAAGATATAACCATGGACTTGGTTGTCGGGTTACCAAAGACAAGAAGAGGTCATGATAGTATATGGGTCATAGTAGACCGGTAGACCAAGAGTGCATTATTTCTAGCCATAAAAGAAACTACTCCATTGGAGTAGTTAGCTCAGTTGTATTCAGATGAAGTGTTAAGAAGATATGGTGCACCGTTGTCTATCGTGTCAGACACAGACCCCAGATTTACCTCTAACTTTTGGAGAGCTTTACAAGATAAAATGGGGACAAGAATTCAATTAAGTACAGCGTATCACCCACAAACAGATGGTCAGAGTGAACGAACGATCCAGACATTAGAAGATATGCTACGATCATGCGTGATGGAATTTGGAGGCAGTTGGGATGAACATCTGCCATTAGTGGAGTTTGCATACAACAACAGCTACCATTCCAGCATCAAAATGCCACCCTTTGAAGCATTGTATGGTAGAAAGTGTAGAACTCCTTTATGCTGGTTGGAAGCGGGTGAGACTAAGCTTACAGGACCAGAGATTGTTAGAGTAACTAATGAGAAGATTGGAGTAATTCAAGCCAACATGAAAGCAGCACAAGATCGACAAAAGAGTTACTCAAATTTAAAGAAGAGACCATATGACTTGCAAGAAGGAGATTTGGTGATGATAAAAGTGTCGCCATGGAAAGGAGTGGTCAGATTTGGCAAGAGAGGAAAGCTGAGTCCAAGGTACATTGGACCTTTTAGAATCCTAAAGAGAGTTGGGTTACAAGCATTCAAGATAGAGTTACCACCCGAACTTAGTGGAATACATGATACCTTTCATGTATGCTACTTGAAGAAGTATTTTGGCAAAGAAGAGTTAGTAATACCCTATACCGATCTGAGGGTGGAGACTCCTAGCAAACTAATCGAAGAACCCGAAGCGATCCTAGAAATGCAGACTAAGAAGCTAAGGAACAAGGAGATTGACCTTGTACTCGTCAAGTGGAAGCATCCCTTAGGGTCAAACTTGACTTGGGAAACGTTAGCCGAAATGAAGAGAAGATATCCAAATTTCACGGATTACGAAAAGATTCCGAGGACGGAATCCGCTTAAGGAGGGGTGACTGTAAGAACCCGCGAAAAAGTCAAAAAGGGTAAAACCATCTTTTGTCGTATTGTACGACTAATATGTATAATAATATGTATTTGTAAAATAATATAATAAGAAATAAAAGTTTATGTGAAATTTGATGTTTTACCGCGTGAATAGTGAAGTTTGACCAAAAAGGGCAAATTGGTCATTTGACATGAAAATGACCAATATGTTAAGAAAATTTCATTAAGGGGTTAATTGGGAAGTTAATGAAACTAAATTTCAAGAAGATGAACTAAAGGACCATTTGTGAAAGAAAATTGAGAAGAGAGGGACTAATTGTGTAATTATGTTATATACATTTAATTATAAAATGAGAATTTAAACTCTCATTCTCCTAGAAATCAGTAGACACTTCCAGAGAGAGCTAGAGAGAGCGTGAGTGAGCAGGAAGAACACGGGGAGAAGAAGAAGGTCAAGGAATTTGCCAAGAATCAAGAACAAAAGTCTTGGAATTAGTGATTTCAAGCCCTCAAGAGGTATTATCCAAGCTTTTGAACTCAATTTCTTGAACGGGAAACCAATCTCAACTTCTGATTTTTCAGAAATCATGAGTTTGATGGGGTTATCTTGCTCAAAATCATCACTACAACATGTTCTAGCCATAGAATGTGTTGAAGATCAAGAAATGGGGATTTTGGCCAAGAACCCTAATTCACGGGTTGTGAGATTAAGACCAGTTTTTATGGTTTTTCTGAGTCCAAAGGATCACTTAGGATGTATTAAAACATACCTAAGTGGTTAATTTCAAAAAGATGGATTTTTAGTGAAAATTTCTAAAAACGGGTTTCTAGAGAATTGAAGGTGGAATCGGTAATTCCATGGCTTAAAACTTGATGTAAAGCAAGGGTTTTAGTCATGGAATGATAGTAAATGATTAAGTTAAGTATTAAGCACTTAATAGGGCAAAATAGAGGTCTACAGCTCAAAAATCGGACCCGAAACCCACCCAGAAAGATTACACGGCCGTGTAATTTACAGAGTAAATATTACACGACCGTGTAACATAAATGAAGCCTGCAAAGTTACACGGCCGTGTAACTTGCAAGGCAAAAGTTACACGACCGTGTAACATACTGAGGGAATTTTTGAGTTTTGATTTTTGGAAATTGGGGTTAGACTTGTCCGTTTGACCTCAAATTTGAAACACAAGTTTGATATGGCTTAAGATTTCATGCAAAAATGTCGGAACTGAAATACGGCCCCTCGGGGGTACTGTAGCAGTATACGCGTATTTCGGAGAAACCGTAAAATGAGTTTATTAATGGTTATACATTTGTTATAACCTAGAATTGAGACGTGTGAGACCTTAGCACTGTAGAGTCAGTTATAGTATGTATTTATTGAGTATTTATATATATATATATATATAATACATGTATAGGTGGTGCTTCAAACGTGGTTGAGCACGGAAAGGGGAAAGGAATACGAGAAGCGTAGAGACTTGTAGCAACATCAAGGTGAGTTTTATGAGGACTTTCTAGTACATAGCAAAAATGTTATTTTCAGAAAAGTATGATTTCCAATGTTTATAAATACTAAAGTTTGGGAAATAATTTTGAAAGAAGCTCTATACAAGGGCTTAGTATTTAGAGTAGATTTTTTTTAAAAGTACGATTTGCAACGTATTTTGAAAGAAGTTCCTTGTAGGAACAAAGATGTCAAAAGTAGTTTTGATAATATTTTTGATAAAGAGTTACAAAGTTTATGAGTTTTAGTTTATTACAAATTGTGTCCCATTTTGACCAATTTGAGATGAAATGAAGTAAGAATTAAAGAAGTATGAGCCAGTTGTCCGGACTAGGATCACCCACATAATTGGGAGATCAGAAGACACTATTGGGATGGTACCTCCCGTCGCGAAGTAGTTGTCTAGCTTAGCATACCCTTGTGCTTGAATTTGTTCCAAGTCACGAAGGGGAGACAGAATGAGCAAACCGAGTGGGCAGATCTGTTCTATTCCGCGAGGGGAGCTAGTCGAATGAATTAATTAACTTAATTCATAAGTTTCAGTTGGTCACGAAAAATGAGAAAGAAAAGCAGTTTTAAGAAAGAAAGTCTTTTTAAAGTTTGAAAGTAAAGTAGAAAGAGTTATTTTGAGATTTATGATATAACTTATATTTCAAGTTTCTTATTAGAAAAGTTTTGGGTCTAAACCCATATTACTCACGAGACTTTATGTCTCACGTATACTATGTTTTTTTTTGAAATGCTATGTACTTAGGTGAAAGGAGCTAAAGTTGCAGTTGGGACCGGTTTGCACTGTAAGTTTAAATTATGGTTTATGGTATTGAGTCTGTAATACCCCTCGAGTTAAGTTTGTAAAATAAAACAAAAATTTAAGTGGCTATTTTATAGTCACAAGTTGTAAAATATGTTTGTAAACTGTATTTGTTTATTTAATATGAATTGAGAAAAAGGGGTGTTACAGTTTTGGTATCAGAGCCATAGTTTAAGCGAATTAGGTTGGAATACCATCCTAGGCTTAAACTAGCAAGAGTAATAGTAGGTTGCCTTAGTAATATAGAAGGCATAGATTGAGTATGACTGTTCTAAAAGTGCAGTCAATATAAGGAGATAACATGCTACCGCTTAAGAAATACTATATAGAATTGCGTATTAAACAGATAATTTGTTCATCTATATAGTAATGGAAGGCGGAAGACAAGCGGACAGGGGTGAGGGCAGTCACACTTCCTCAAGAGGAAGTGAACCATATGTTCTTCGAAACGATGAAGCTGAGCCAAACCCACCACCACCACAACCTGTCACTATGGAGGCAATTCAGTTGCTAATCAGTAATCTACGAACTGAACTGAGGCAAGATGTGAATAACATAATCGATAACCGAATGGGTGAACGTAGTGCCCAATCATCACAAGAAGTCTCCAAGAAGACGACTGAGGAAGCAACTAGTGGAGGTGACAAGAAGGAAGAAAAGGGCTGTTCTTTTAAGTCCTTTATGGCCTGCAAACCGCCCGAATACCATGGCAGTTTTGAGCCTAAAGTGACAATGCGATGGGTCCGAGAGATCGAACAAGTGATACAAGCAAGTAAATGTGCAGAAAAAGACCAGGTCAACTATGCCTCCCGGCAGTTGAAGGATGACGCTTTGGTGTGGTGGAACACCAAATATGAAAGTTTGGGAAAAGATGTGGTATACGGTTGGTCATGGGCAGAGTTTATCACGTGTCTCAAAGATAAGTTCTGTCCCACGCGAGATTTGGAGAAAATGAATGAAGATTTTCTAACGATAAAGAAAGGAGATATGACAGTGGATGAGTATACAAAGAAGTTCTGTGACATGCTGCCTTTTGTGGGAGAATCCTACCCTACTGAGCGGTCCCGAATTAACCGCTATGTTCGGGGTTTGCCGTGGAACTATGAGTTAGAAGT